>JAJPUD010004685.1:25394-63122 GCA_023553655.1 Myrmecobius fasciatus
AAGAAAGAAAGAAAGAAAGAAAGAAAGAAAGAAAGAAAGAAAGAAAGGAAGGAAGGAAGAAAGAAAGAAAGAAAGAAAATGAAGAAAAAAAAAGGAAAAAAAAATTATCTAGTTCCCAGCTTCTTAAACTGTGGGTTGCAACCACATGTGGGGTTTGTAATGAATGTGGAAGTTGTGAAATTATGATTTATTATCAGCTAATGTTTGATTTGTATACTATTTTATATACCTATATACCTGTGGTCACGTAAAAATTTCTCAAGTGAAAAGTGGTCACTAGTGGAAAAGCTTTAAGAAGTCCTTAGGAGATGCTGTGGATAGTGGATAGGGTGCCCAGCCTGGAATAGGAAGACTCATCTTCCTTAGTTCAAATATAACCTCAGACACTAAGCTGTGTGATCCTGGGCAAGTCCCTTAACCTTGTTTGCCTCAGTTTCCTGATCCAGAAAAATGAAATGAAGGAAATGTTAAACCATCCCAGTATTGTTGCCAAGAAAACCCCAAAAGGGGTTGGACATGATTGAAAATGACAACTAGCTGACCATACTTTCTCAGACATTAAATTATTATTTATCATAGAGAATTTTATAAAAATTGTTGGTCAAATGAGATATGTAAAATACTTTGTAAACCTCAAAATGCTATGTAAATGCAAGTTATTTTAAATTATTTTTAAAGAATTATTGTTCTGATTGTACATGGCAATAAGATTATACAATGATCAATTCTGATGGACGTGCTTTTTTTTTTCAACAATGAGATGATTTGGGCCAGTTCCAATGATCTTGTGATGAAGAGAGCCATTTGTACCCAAAAAGAGAGGACTGTGGGAACTGAGTGTAGATCACAAGATAGCATTTTCATTCTTTTTATTATTTGCTTGCATTTTGTTTTCTTTCTCATTTTTTTCCTTTTTGATCTGATTTTTCTTGTGCAGCATATTAATTGTATCAACATGTATACAATATATTATACATATACCAATATATATAAATTAATATGTTGAATTTAACATATATATTTTAACATATTTAGCAAATGTTGAATTACTTGCCATCTAGGGGAGGGAATGTGGGGAAGGGAGGGAAAAATTTGGAACACAAGGTTTTGCAAGGATCAATGTTGAAAAATTATCCATGCATTTTTTTTTTGGCCAAATATGTATTCTATTTATTTCAAGTTCTTTCTTTTTTTTTATATATAAAGCTTTTTATTTACAAAACATATGAGTGACCTTTCAACACTGACCTTTGCAAAAACTTTTTTTTTCCCAAGCTTTTCTCCTCCTTCCCCTCACCCCCCACCCCTAGATGACAGGTAATCTAATACATGCTAAATAGGATAAATTATATAACAAATACAATACATGTATACATATCTATACAGTTATCTTACTGCACAAGAAACATCAGATCTAGAAAGAGAAGAAGGAAAAAACAACCTAAGAAGGAAAACAAAATGCATGGAAATATTCACAGAAAGCGTTAAAATGCTGTGTTGTGGTTCACACTCAGTTCCCACAGGCCTCTCTCTGGATGTATATGACTATCTTCATCGAAGAACAACTGGTTTGAATCACATCATTGTCGAAGAGAACCATGTCCATCAAAATTGATCATCGTATAGTCTTGTTGCTGTGTATATTGTTCTCCTGGTTCTGCTGATTTCACTTAGCATCAGTTCATGCAAGTCTCTCCACTCCTCTGTGAAATCCTCCTGTTGGTCATTTCTTACAGAACATGCATATGTTTTGAAAATAAAATGCTATAATAAATAAATAAATGACGGTGAATTTGGGGGAAAAAAGAATTATTGATCTACTCTTGTGAAACCAAGCTGCATTAAATATAAAACATGCCAAAGGTATTCGTTTTTTTTATTTTAATTTTCAACTAAAGATTTTGATTTCCATATTTTTCTCCCTGCCTCCTCTCCCCCCTCTGTTAGAAGGCAAGCAATTTGATATGTGTTATATATGTACAATAACATTAAATATATTTACAATCATATTATGAAAGAAGAATCAGAATGAAAAAGACAAACCAGGAAAAAGAAAAAAAATAAGTGAAAATAGTATGCTTCAATCTGCATTCATACTCCATAGTTTATTCTCTAGGTGTGAATAACATTTTCCAAGGTGAGTCAAGGGTACTCTTTTGGGAAAAGTAATACATTGAAATGGAAGAAAGAGCAAAATACTTATTAGTCAAACTACCTATCGTTGCCCTAGAATGATTCATATATATATATATATAATTGATTTATCTATATTTATTATGTTATATATATTTACATGTAAATATATATTTTTAGATTTATAGATAGATAGATTTATACTATATAATTGAAATTTATATAACAGCTCTAGGGCACAAAGGATGAAACTGTTCTGTTAGGTCAGTGTTAGACCTCTTTTTCATTTAAAGGTCACAGAACCAGAGAGGGGAAATAATTAAGAGCTACATTAAAGGAAGTAGCAGTTAGATGGCACACTATCATGGAAAAAGAAGGACTTGAATTCAAATATGATCTCAGACACTAGCTGGGTGACCCTGAGCAAATCATTTAATCCTTTTTGTCTCAGTTTCCTCATTTGCCAAAAGAGCTGGAGAATAAAATGGCAAACCACTGAAGTATTGATGGGGTGAATAAGACCCCAGCAAAATATTATGACCTTGGCTGCAACCCAATATCTAAGTGGGTCCTTCTTGATACAGGAACAAAGAATTTCTTGTTTTGACAAAATTATCTTGTATGGACAGAGCTATTTTGGTTTTTTTTTATTATTAATACTTTTTATTTGCAAAACATATGTATGGGTAATTCCTAAACATTAACCGTTACAAAGCTTTCTGTTACAAATTTTTCCCCCCTACTCCCCACCCCTCCCCTAGATAGCAGGATATCCACTACATGATAATTATGTTAGAATACTTAAATTGAATATATGTATAGTTATTGCCACACATCATTTTTTTTTTTTGTTCAGGAGAAATCGTATCTATAAGAGAGAATAATCCGATAAAGGAAATACAATGTAAGCAAACATCAATAGAGAACATGAAAATGTTATGTTGTGGTCCACATTTCACATCCCTCTCTCTGGGTGTATATGGCTTTCTTCACTGCACAATTGGAACTGGTTTGAAGCATTTCATTGTTGAAGAGAGTCATGTCCATTAGAACTGATCCTCATATAGTACTGTTGTTGCCGTGTACAACGATCTCCTGGTTCTGCTCATCTCACTCAGCATCAGTTCATGCAAGTCCCTCCAGGCCTCTCTGAAATCGTCCTGTTGGTCGTTTCTTACAGAGCAATAATATTCCATAACATTCATATATCATAATTTATTCAGCCACTCTCCAATTGATGGGCATCTACTCAGTTTCCAGTTTCTAGCAACCACAAAAAGAGCTGCCACAAACATTCTTGCACATGTGGGGCCCTTTCCTTCTTTTATGATTTCTTTGGGATATAAGTCCAATAGAAACACTGCTGGGTCAAAGGGTATGTACAGTTTGATGACTCTTTGAGCATAGCTCCAAATTGCTCTCCAGAATGGTTGGATCCGTTCACAGCTCCACCAACAATGCATCAGTTGGACAGAGCTATTTTGATGTCACAGCTACCACATACATTCAGGAGGTCAAGCTATACAAGTCAAGGGTGATCTCGACAAATCTGACCTGTGATAATCTGTAACCCTGCTTACATGTGGTTAGCATAGCTTGTTTAGGGCCTTTTCTCATAGAAGTTTCCCCCTCCCTCTTGTTAATTGTGAGCTCCTGAGGAGCTTTGCCTGCTTGCTAAGTGTCACCTAAAATTATGTCTCTGGATTTGAAAATAGTTTGAGCTGGTGAGTTCATTCTGGCCGACTCCCCTTTATGACTTGTACCTCCTCTATTTTTGGTCCCTCATGTGAGGAAAAGATGGGTGAAAAGACCTCAGCAGAACCTTTGCCAGGAAAACCCCAAATAGAGTCACAACTGAAATAACTGAACAACAAACATTAAAGGAATAGTTTCATGGGCAAGAGGGCTTCTAATAAAGAAAAATGGAAATTATTGAACAAACTTGTTTTTAAAATAAAGGATTTCAACCTAGCTATAGCTCTATGAAATCACTGATGTGGAACTCCCTCCAGTACTACAGATTGCAAGGAGTCCATGACTTCTCATCCTACAATTAGCCCCGGTTTCCTATGGATTCTGCCATAACTGATACACTGGAAGGCATTCTTTGAATATTCTGTGGGCCCTAGGACAGCAGTAATACTGATGTGTTCAATACATTTTAAAGTACTACATATGTTGGAAAGGTACTTGGCTCAGTTTGTACTTAAGTACATAGTACATAAGTACTATGGCTAAAGTTATGAAGAGGGAGGAGGGGGGAGGCAGACAAATAAGAAGCATGAAGCATGGTAAGAAAAGAAAGTGAAAGAGAGAGAGAGAGAGAAGATACAGAGACAGAGACAGTCAGAGATATACACAGAGACATACAGAGACAGTCAGAGATATACAGAGAGACATACAGAGACAGAGTCAGAGAGAAACAAGAGACAGAGTCAGTCAGAGATATATACAGAGACATAGAGAATCAGAGAGATAGAGGCAGAGTCAGAGATATACAGAGAGACATATAGAGACAGAGTCAGAGAGAAATATACACAGAGACATACAGAGAAAGAGTCGGAGAGAGACATACAGAGACAAAGAGACAGAAACAGACAGAGATATCTATATCTGTACAAATTTTATCTTTTGATGCATCCATTAGGTAGCTAGGTAGAAAATACCGCAAGCCCTGGACTTGGGGTCAAGAAGACCTGAGTTCAAATGTGGCCCCAAATATTACTAGATAGGTAATTCTCTGCCTCAGTTTTCTCCTCTATCAAAGGGGATAATAATAGCACCTACTTTCCAGGGTTTTAAGAATAAAATAATTATTTTAAAGTACTTTGCAAACCTCAATTAGCTATGTGAATATTAGCTATTATTAGTAGTAATTTCATTCGTGTATTCTCTCTGCAAGTAGAAACCAAGCCATTCACATCTTCTTGTTCTGTATTTTTCTTGTCCATTTCTTCCCATAAATCATCTGGGGAGGGTCTATTCATCATATAAAAAGCCTTCCTCTAGATTTTTTTTTCCCCCAGAGGCAGTAGGGGTTAAGTGACTTGCCCAGGGTCACACAGCTAGGAAGTGTTAAGTGTCTGAGATCAGATTTGAACTCAGGTCCTCCTGACTTCAGGGCTGGTGCATAAATTAACATTTATAAATGGAGTCATACTCCAGAAATTGAGGCAGCTTGTGTCACAAGCTGAGCCTCAAGTCACTGGCAGCTGGGTGGTACAGTGGATAGAGCCTTTGGCTATGGAGTCAGAAGACATGAATTCAAACTTAGTCTCAGACATTTATTAGCTGTCATTTTGAGCGAGTCTCTGCCTCAGTTTCCTCACCTGTAAAATGGGGATCATTGTAACACCTACTTTCCAGGGTTGTCAGGATCCAAGGAGAAAATATTTGTAAGATGTCTGGCACAGAGTAGGCACCATATAAATTGCTGCGGTTTAGTCATGTCCAAATTTTCATGACTCCATGTGCCAGTTTCTTAGCAAAGATACTGGAATGGTTTGCCATTTTTTTCTTCTGTTCATTTTGCAGATGAGGGAACTGAGGCAAATAAAATTAAGTGACTTATTTAGTGTCACAGAGCAAGTGTCTGAGCCTGGATTGGAACACAGGAAGATGCGTTTTCCTGATTCCAAATCCATTGCTTTATCTACTGCCCTATTACAGAAATACTAATTATTATTACTGCTACTAATAATAAATTCTCTACTTCTAAGTTTCCTCATCTTTACAACAAAGAATTTATATAAAATTGGTTAGAAGTTCCCTTCCAGCCCTAAATCCATGAATCTGTGACTTAGTAAAAGTGATGGAGTAAATAATTATACCTTTATAATTTAGAACTGTGGTCTTCTGTCCTTCTCCAGATACCTACCTGAATCAGTGTATTCTTTTTCCTCTTCCATATATCTCTGCTTTTTATTCAGGGTGTTCTAAAAATCTTAGTGTAGTTTTGAGATATTAGATAAGCTACTGAAGTTTATTATTATTGTTAAACCAGAGGATTAGTATTATAAGTAGTCTATTCTGCTGGGTCTCTTTGAGGTCCTCTCTTTTCTTCTCTACCTACTCACAAATCTTGATCCCTCTTCTGTATCTTTAATCCCTCCCCTCCTTCTGCCCTTATCCTACTTTGTTCCATCATTTTCTCCCAACTGATTTGCTGCAATATTCCTCCCTCTTTCTAGTCTTTACCCTCTGGCTGATCCATCGATCTGCTGTTGCCATGGAGAACAATGAGGTCTGTAAGGGTTGTGAGCTCTCCAACAGAACAGACATCATGGAAAGGTGGAAGGGCAGCTGACTGGGTGGATGAGCACATAAATGCCCACAGGCAGAATGAGTGTGCCAAGGTGACTTTTCATGGAGCTCAGTCACCTGAACACACTAAATGAGTGTGGAGAGGATGGATATCTATTCCAAGAGGTTGTCTGCTTTATTCATTAACAGACTTTATAGCTTAAATCCCTAAACCTTACCTGTCACTAGCTTCTCTCTCTACCTTTGTGAGTCCTAGTACATAATCTAAAAATAACAGAATATTAGATAGGCAGCTATCTGATCCAACCTATTTTAATTTTTTTCACTTAATAGTATTTTTTTCCAGTTACATGTGAAGATAGTTTTCAACGTTCATTTTTTAAGACTTTGTGTTTCAGATTTTTTCTTCCTCCCTCCCTTCTCTCTCCCCTCCCCAAGACAGCAAGCAATCTGCTATAGGGTATACATGTACAATCACTTTAAACATATTTCGATATTAATCATATCCAACCTATTTTATTGTAGTTGTTTATCATTTCAGTCATACATGGCTCTTTGTGACCTCATTTGGTGTTTTCTTGGCAAAAATATTGGAGCAGTTTACCATTTCCCTCTCCAACTCATTTTACAGATGAGGAAACTAAGGTAAACAGGGTGAAGTGACTTGCTCAGAGTCACACAGCTGTAAATTATCTAATATCATATTTGAATTCAGGAAGATGAGTCTTCTCGACATTAATCAGGACACTCTATCCACTGTACCACCTAACTGCCATGGAGGGAAGGATGCTTAACTGTGCCCTCTCTCCCTTCTAAAAGAGACCCCCACCCGTGGAGGCTTCCAGAGTTACACTCTAGTCCCTGTCCCTGACTCCCTCTCTCTCCTGAGTAGGGATCCCCTGGCCACAACTATGCTAAGGGGACAAAAAGGGCTTACTGCTAGGATTCAAGGACCCATGTCCTGAGCTTCAGTGGACTTCTGGCCCCAGATTCCCCCCAACCTTTCTTCCTTCCCTTTCTTGTTATTTGTATACCCAGCACAATGTGGTCTCAGGAGGTCTCTGCTTCTGGGACACACAGACCCCCACACAGAGCCTGGGAGTCTCCCTGGATCCTAGACAGCAGAATGGGTGGCAGAGAAGTTGGGGGTCACATGGGCTGTGCCAGAGACCTTCAGCAGCAGTTCCTCAGTAGTTGGGGTAAGGGATTCTTCCAATGTCACACAGACAATTTGCAGCTGAGTGACTCGCTGTTAAGACTACCCATTTTTGAGTTTCTAGTCTGTTTCTGAGTCTCTAAAATCTCTTCTCTCCATCTTTGTTGTTTTCCTCCTTCTTCGCCTTACTTTTTCCAGGGACTTTATCTTCTGTTTCTGAACTACTTTATGCTCCTCATGCTCCTATAATTTCATTATTTTCTTTCCTGTTCTTGATTGTGAATGTCAGCATCCTTTCCTTATAGCTGTTCTTTTTTTTTAAAAATTATTTTTTAATGAACAAAAGTTTATTTTCTACTGCCTCCCTAATTGGAAAAGAGATAAGGAAGAGAAAATCCTTTGTATCATTAATGCATAAGCAAGCAAAACAAATTCTTCTTGCATTAGCCATATTGAGAAAATGTCTCATTCTACACCCAGAGTCACTAACCTTTCTGTTAAGGAGTAGGTAGCATGCTTCAACATCAGTTCTCTGGACTGTTGGTCATTCTCACAGCTGTTTTCATCTATGATATTCTTCTTTACCTTTTATTTTCCTCTCTGTTTTTTTCCTTCTCCCTCTTTTCTTCCTTTTTAAAAAAATTCCTCTTTCCTACTTCTCATCCACCTTTGTGATTGATCCATGTTTTAAGACATAGACAAACAAAAGGGAAAAAAAAAATTTTTCTTTCCATTTATAAGGGTGAGCAGACATGGCATTCTTTGGTCCCCTACTGCTGCTGAAAACTCCTGAGGTTTATTTTGCTTTCAAGGACTAGTGAAGCTCTGAATAGGATTAATTACTATGACTCTCTTTGACAGCTCCTGTAGAGCTGTTATGGATCCTGAAGGAATGATAAAGGCAAAGATGCAGTGAGAATGATCTAAGAGGTCACCTAGACTTCCCCATTGCCTTCTTGTGAGTAGGTCAGGACACAGTCAGACCTCTTTCATTTCTATGAGCAAGTTGGGTTTGGATCAAGAAAAAAACTGTTTCTGAACCACAGAGCAGATGGAAACTATGGCCAACCCACTCACAAATGCCTGCCTTGGTCACCTGGGGGACTAAGTGAGAGATTCTGGGCAATGCTACTGCCCTAAAACACTTTCCAAACACATCTTCCAGTAGTTATGTCAGTAAGCACTGTCAAGTTCCACAGTACAGCCGAGTACATGCTTATTTTAAAAAAAATTTAGTCTTTACATATAATTGGAAAAATTAAAATATTATTAAAACATAGCAAAAAAATTAATATGAATATAATCAAGAAACTTGAGCATTTTATTATTAAGGGAAGAATGAAAAGAGAACCGCATGAAAACTTGAATTTTTATTTCTTTTTTTCTTTTTTGCTGAGGCAATTGGGGTTAAGTGACTTGCCCAAGGTCACAGCTAGGACGAGTGAAATGTCTGAGACCAGATTTAAACTCAGGTCTTCCTGACTTCAGGGCTGGTGCTCTATCCACTGCACCACCTAGCTGCCCCTTGAATTTTTATTTCATATGGTATTTTAAAAAGTGTATATTGACCTTGTCATAATAGAAAAAAGGTTGCTTTGCTTCATCATGCTTATTTCTTCCTTTGAACATAGGAAACTCCCTTTCTGGGTTGTTTATGTATATTTTCATTTTAACCTTCAGAATGGCCTTGAAGACCCTTGGTAGAAAATGACCTTTAATAAAATTAGCCAAGTCTAGTTATTTATCTCTTTTGGTCTTTGACCTTCAGGTCAAATCTGGTCTTGCTCTATCTGATTAAGGGACATACTTTACTAAGAGCTCTCAAGGCTCCTTCTAAAAACAGAAAATGAACTTTAGGCTGATTGTTAAGAAATTACTTTTTGGTGTTTGAGAATAATTGTTTGATGTCATTCAGAGCCATTCCTAAGGGTTATTTCTCTTATTATAGCTGTTCCCCACCAAGCAGGGAAGAGCTGGAAGGAATCTTAGAGTCCTCTAGGCTGAACTTTACCTCTTCAACAGCAACTAAGGGGTGGTCATCCTGCCTTAGCTTAAGGATCTCTAAGGAACCCATTTGATTTCCCTTTGGGAGAGCTCTAATTGTTAGAAAAGTATTTTTCAGTGGTTATTGATAATTTGACTCATCATGACATTATAGACCATTAAAAATCTTCCTCACCAAAAAAATGCAGTCTTGCTGCACCTTCTGCATCTTATACTTGTGAAGTTGATTTTTTGAACCTAAGTGTAGGATTTTACATTTACCCTTATTAAATTCTTTCTTATTACATCTGGCCCATTGTCACAGACTATCAAAATATTTTAGAATTCTACTTTCCATTTTGTTAGCTCTCTCTCCCCCTCCCCCAATTTTATGCCATTTCCTAGTTGAGGAAGTCTCTCTCTTTCTAGGTATCTTCATGTTTCCAGGTAACAAAAAAGAAGTTGAAAACAAACAAAAAAACAGACAAAAGAAGTTCTTAGCTCCCATAATAAATCTGAATGAAAGGTGGTATATAGAATTTACAAGACAACTTTTCAGTTTGATATTCTCTCTAGCTCTTAGCACTGCCTGGAACATAGTAGGTACTTCATAAATGCTTGTTGGTTCTTTGATTGCTGATTCTCCTTTTTAATCAAAATCATGGTCAGATTGTACCCTATAATTGATGTGATCTCCCCACAGATTTTGGAAAAAACAAGAACCTTTAGTTTCCTTTTTGAGACCAATCACTTAGGCAAAAAAAAAGAACATCATTCCATCTCACAACCAGACTCCCTCACCCTGCCTGAATATCTATTCAAAGGTAGTCTAGAAGACACTGCTAATCAGTCCTGGTTAAGGAGCAAATGCATAATTCTGTGTGTAATGGAAAGAATGCTTCACCAGGACTTTTATTCAAGGTAGGGGGTCTACTATTGCTTCACTGTGTGACTTTAGACAAGTCACTCTGGGCTTCAGTTTCCTTACAAAGCTCATAGGATTATAACTAGAAGGGACTTAACAAGTAATTGACTCCAACCCTCTTCATTTTGTAATTGAGAAAAATGAAACTTAGAGCAGTCAAATGACTGTTCAAAGCCATATAGATGTTAAGGAAAAGTAGAATTAAGCATCTGCTAAATGCTTACTGTGTGCTATGAAGTATGCTAAGGGCTTTAGAAATATGATCTCAGAGGACTGTGGGAACTGAGTGGATCATAACATAGCATTTTTACTTTTTCTGTTGTTTGCTTGCATTTTTCTTTCTCATTTTTTTTTTCCTTTTTGATCTGATTTTTCTTGTGCAGTACAATAATTGCATAAATATGTATGCATATATTGGATTTAACATATATTTTAACATGTTTAACATATGTTGAATTGCTTGCCATCTAGGGGAGGGAAGGGGGCAAAAAATTTGCAACACATGGTTTTGTAAGGATTAATGTTGAAAAATTATCCATGTATATGTTTTGAAAATAAAAAGCTTTAGGAAAAAAAAAAAGAAAGATGATCTCAGTTGAGAGGTGGCAGGGGGGTGAATTAAAACTCAGGACCTAGAATTTCAAACTGACTGGTCTTTCCAGTCAGAGGACTAGATGGAGGACTAGAGGAGGACTAGAGGAGAGGACTAGATGACTTTTAATATTCCTTCCAACTTTAAATCTATTATCCTATAATCTCAAATACTCTCCTTCTGTTTTGCCTTCTGACCCGGCCCAGCTTCTTTTTATGTCCCAGCTAAAATCCCACCTACTGCTAGAAGCCTTCCCCATCTTCTTTCATCGTGTGTCAATGGACCTGGCTATCTCTGGTGGTTCCATGATGGCTTTATCCATTCCTATGGCTCTATCCATGCCCATGGTCCAATCTTTATGTATGACAGCTCCCTTTTTAGCTCTTGGTGCCTTCCTCATATTTCTCCACTTTTGTCCTGAAAATTAATGTAAATGACTATTCTGTTTTCATAGCCATGGCAGAAAAAATAAAAGTTTTTGATTTAAATCCCATTCATGTCTTAGATGCAGCTGTCTACCTATTTTAAGTCATAGATTTTTTTTTTTATTAAAGTTTTATATTTGCAAAACATATGCATGGGTAATTTTTCATCATTGACCCTTGCAAAGCTTTCTGTTCCAAATTTTTCCCTCCTTCCCTACCCCTCCCCTAGATGGCAGGAAGTCTAATACATGTTAATTATGTTAAAATACTTGACAAATCAAATATGTATATACATATTTATACAGTTATCTTGCTGTACAAGAAAAATTGGATCTATAAGAAAAAAAAATCTGAGAAGGGAAACATAATGTAAGCAAACATCAATAGAGAACATGAAAATGCTATGTTGTGGTCCACACTCAGATCCCACAGACCTTTCCCTGGGTGTATATGGCTTTCTTCATCACTGAACAATCGGAACTGGTTTGAATCATTTCATTGTTGAAGACAACCATGTCCATCAGGATTGATCATCATATAGTCTTGTTTTTGGCGTGTATATTGATCTCCTGGTTCTGCTTATTTCATTCAGCATCAGTTCATGCAACTCTCTCCAGGCCTCTCTGAAATCATTCTGCTGGTTGTTTCTTACAGAACAATAATATTCCATAACATTCATATACCATAATTTATTCAGCCATTCTCCAATTGATGGACATCCATTCAGTTTCCAGTTTCTAGCCACTACAAAAAGGGCTGCCACAAACATTTTTGCACATGTAGGTCCCTTTCCTTCCTTTAAGATCTCTTTGGAATATAAGCCCAGCAGAAACACTGCTGGGTCAAAGGGTATGCACAGTTTGATAACTTTTTGAGCATAGTTCCAAATTGCTCTCCAGAATGGTTAGATCCATTCACAGTTCCACCAACAGTGTATCAGTATCCCAGTTTTCCCACATCCTCTCCAACATTCGTCATTATCTTTTCCTGTTATTTTAGCCAATCTGACAGGTGTGATATCTCAGAGTTGTCTTAATTTGCATTTCTCTGATCAATAGTGATTTGGAGCACCTTTTCATATGACCAGAAATTGTTTTAATTTCATCATCTGAAAATTGTCTGTTCATATCCTTTGACCATTTATCGATTGGAGAGTGGCTTGAATTCTTATAAATATGAGTCAATTCTCTATATAAATCATGGATTAATTAAGGGAAAAAACAACAACAACAACAACAACAAAACTTTAGATACCAAAAAGTAGGTTTGGAGAAGGAAGGCCTAGATTCATGAAACAAATTTGCTGGATAGAATCACATCCAGTTGCTTTTTAGTTTTTCCTTAGAAAAGTTCTTATCTCTTTCATCCACCTATGACCCTTAAAGATTATTTGAGGTAGGAGGAATAATAGGGTCTTTAATGGACCCAGAGAAAGCAGAATTTTACTTTGGCCCAACTTCAGTCTTTTCAACTCCTGTGGCTTTTCTGTAATGCATTTTTAATAGTATTATAGTTTAGCATTGAGGAAATTGAATAACAAAAGGCAATGTGATATAATGCACAAAGTGTTGAAGTTGGAGTCCAGAAGACCTGAGTTCAAATGCTACCTCAGATCCTTATTAACTTGGCTTTAAGGAGGCTGGTCTCAGTTTTTAACCTATAAAATGAAGAGGATAGGACGAGGTGGATTTTGAAGTCTTTTTTTCAGCTTTAAATCTACAGTCTTTGAAGCTAAGTTCAAATCTCACTTTTTCCAATTAATAGCTCTATGTTCATACTCATTACTTATTTTTTTCTGGGCCTCATTTATAATATGAGAATTATAATAACTGTAGTACCTCATAGGGTTGAAGTAAGATATATGTAAAGCAATTTGCACACTTTAAAAGTTCTATATAAAATGTCATTTTTTATTATACTATGACTTTGCAGACAACAGACTTTATAACTTAAAGATGTTAGCCGGTATTTTGACAATTGTGAATTATAATAATAGGAATGACCATATTCTCAAGATTATGCATTATCAGTTAAGCTTAGATGTAGATGATAGACTCATGGAATCACAGCGAGTTAAGAGCTAGAAACAGACCTCTTTACAAATTAACCAATCCAATACTTCCCTCCCCCCCTTTTGTAGTTAAGGAAACTTAATGAGGCTTCTCTTCCTCAAATCTCCTGCAAATTCCTTCCACTATATGAAAGCACATCACCCTGATTCAGAATCAGCAGCCACAGTAATTACTGAATAACTGTAATTCATAAATTACATAAATTCATAAATATAGCTGTCTATATGGACAGCTATAATTCATCCTATATCCAGGCCACTGTTTAGCACCTAAAACAATGAGTAATCTCAGACACCACCATCTATAAGGCCTCCTGGAAACAGGGAAGTGGCCAGGCCTCTCAGGGCAATTGGTGACTAGGAAATTGGTCATTCTTTGGGAAAAGAAAAGTTTGGAAATGTTAACTTAGCACAAGAGAAATCAAGCAGATTACTTAAGTGCTATTTAAGGCCCCACTGGATAAAGCAGAAGGTGAATTCTGCTTAAGTAAAAAGTAGAAATATTCTCATTTTTTGGTATTCTATTATCCTCCAACGACTTATTTTCATGATGCTATTAGGGTCTATATTCTTCATTATGTACCTCATGGAGTGATTCAGAAGCTTTCAAAATTTGATAAGCAAGTTTATTTACATATATAACTTACATACAAAGAACTGTTTGAAATTTTTGTTCAGTCCTATGTGACTCTTTGTGACCCCATTTGGGGTTTTTGTGACTGAGATATTGGAGCAGTTTGTCATTTCCTTCTTTAGCTCATTTTACAGATGAGGAAACTGAGGCAAACAGGGTTAAGTAGTTACACAACTAGGAAATGTCTGAGACAAGATTTGAACTCAGATTCTCCTGACTCCAGGCTCTCTATTCACAGTGTCTTCTTAGCTGTCCCTCATATGAATTAAGATAATATTAAACTCATGAGAGTTGTTGAGGCTACCAAATGAGAAAGAAAAAGATCCAGGACAGAGCTTTGGAGATCCACAATTCTTAGATATGATATGGATGATGAAGCAGCAAAAGAGATTGGAACAGAAAAGAGGTAAGCTTAAAAAAGAGCAGTATTTTAAAAACCCATAGAGGAAAGATTATTCAGAAGTGGACAAAACTAACAATGCAGTAGTAGAAATGACCCATTCATTTGGCCTCAGAAATTGCACAAAGATCATTGAAAAAAAAAAATAAAAACAACTATTCAGTTCTGGCAGGGAAATATGCAAACAGGGGGAGGTAAATAAAACATCTATTAGGATTGGAGGCAGCTAGGTGGTGCTTTTGGCTGTGGTCAGGTTCAAAAATGGCTTCCTGACTGTCATATAACTTATCCTCCATGCCTTAATTTCCTCAAATCTAAAACGGGCATGATAATAGCATCTACTTCATGGGATGGAATGAGAGTAAAGTACTTAGCACTTTGGAGGGTTTGGGATTTTTTGTTTGTTTTGTTTTTTTCCTAGGGGACATTTAATTTGCATCATGGAAATCCTGTAATTGGGTAACAGGACAGAAGTTGCTTGTAGGTATTCATGCCATTAACAAGAGATTTCTATCTTAAGGAAGTGGGGTTAGGTAAAGGGACAGAGACTAAATGCAAAGATGAGGGATAATCTCAAAGCTCTTGACTTTAAAGAAAATGGGCAGTCAGTCTATGATCCTGGTAATAATTCAAATAACCTCCATCCCCTGGGGACAATCAGGGTGCTCCCTGAAGGAGACTAAGAGGAATTATTATTAAGGAAGTTGGGGCCACAACATTACTCACAAGGCAGGAAACTAAGAGCTGCACCCTACTATAGGGTGCTAAGAGGAAGGAGAGGTTGGCTCTCTGTATGTTTGTTGTTCAGTAATTTTTAGTCGTGTCTGCTTCCATGACCCCATTTGGGCTTTTCTTGGCAATGATACTGGTTTGCCATTTTCTTCTCCACCTCATTTCACAGATGAGGAAACTGGGTTAAGTGATTTTCCCAAGTGCCACAGCTAATGAGTGTCAGAGTTCAGGTTTGAACTGTTGAAGATGAGTTTTCCTGAATCCAGGTGGGTCTGCCTTAAATATGGAGAGGATCCTTCCCCTCGAAGATATTCAATGTACATGATTAGTGCCTTTTATTTCACCTACTACAGAAAATACTTGACACAAATGATCTAGAAACAGAAATGAACAAATACTGGAAACATAAAATATTCAGCCCTATATACCAGGAAGGAAAAGACCAAGAAGTATTTCCTACTCACCTGAGACTAGCATATAGGCACTGCCCTGATGTAAAAAGTTGGTACTATGGATACAGAACTGGTGTTGGGGTCAAATTTGCCCACCGATAGTTACTAGCTGTGGGATCCTGGTCTATTTGTTGAGGTTGGGAAGGGGAGACCCCAAAAGTCCCAGACTGGTGTCGAGAGTATTTCAAAAAAATTTGAACCCATCTCCTAGTCACAGGGCAAAGTTTATTGGAAGTAATGGTGATGCCATTTCAAAGCAGACTGAATTCTAAGGGAATCCAGTAAAGAAACAGAAACAAGGAGATGTACTTACACAACTTTCAATCATAATTATGCTAATTCTATGGCTCATATTAGGAAAGAGTGATCTCTGGAAGGAGTGGTTCTTGCTTGTTCAGATTATCATTGACAAGATTACCAATCATCAATGAATTGAGGAGTGGTCTTATTCACTATTGTCTTATGAGTTTGATCTGTGGGAGTTTCCTGAGGCCGGAAACTATGGCTGAGGAGTGGTGAAAATCAGGTATATTGGGTGTGCAACTTTCCTGAGCCAGTTTCCAAAGTCAGAAAACCCAGGATCACTAACCCATTAGAACAGAAGCTCCCCAAGGCCAGGGGACCACAAAATTACATTATATCACATTGACTTAACTTTTTCCAGCCTCAGTTTCCTTATTTATGAAATGGGAATTATTATTGTTATATTTATAATGTACACAAGATAATATGTATTATATATGAAATATATATTATATATTGCATATTATATAAAATATAAATTATATATAATCCACATTATATGTAATATATATTATGTATTATATAATATTTAAAACATACATGTAATATATTATATATATTGCATAATATAAAAATGTTACATGTAATATATATATATTGCATAATATATAAAAATACATTATATATTAAGTAAAATATAAAATATACATGTAATATAAATTATATATGGTGCACATTATATGTAATAATATATATGGTGTTGCATATTTAAAATATATGTGTAATATATTATATATATTGTATAATATATAAACTGTTACATATATTATGTTTTGCATAATATATACAATATATGTTTTATATAATATTATAATGTTCTGAGAAACAACGTGACAAATGAATGAGTAAAGCCTTCTATTAAGCACTTTGTGCAAAACCACTAATCATTAAATAGAAGGGCAAGGCAGTCTGTCTTCAAGAAGCTAGCATTCTAATGAAATATGGTTAGCCGACCTTGAAGCGTTGCTGATGCGATGGTGATGTTCTGTGTGGGTGGGATTCAGGGGGTTTTATTTTCCCTCCCTGGGCTAGAGGAAGAAAATGATTAGTTTTCTTTATTTAGCCTGGGGCGCTACTCCCCCCTCTATTCTCGTGACCCTGTTTATCTAGAAGAAAGTACAACTGAGTGTTTTCCTTGAAGGGTCACGGAGGGAAAAGGAAGGGAGAGGGAGAACCTCGGAGGAGCCTCGAGGACGGGAAGCCGGCCTCGCCGCTTTGGGATTGGTCGCTGGCTGCACAGCACGAGCTCGCCCGGCCGGGTCCCGGGCTGCTTCAGCCACCCTACAGCCGCCGCACACAGCCGGCCACGCTCCGTTCACATGGGCTGGGTGGAGCTAAGTGGGAGCGGCCACCTCAGCCCTGTGAGCTCCCAGCACCTCCATCCTCCAGCTGCCCCCGTCCTCCTCCTTTTGGTAGATTACCAGCCCAGCCGTCTCCTTCTGCACGTGAACGGGACATGGCTTGGCAGCCGCAGCCGAAAAACTTCTGGTCGACTTTGCAGAACTGGGGAGGGAGGGGGCGAGGAGGCGATGTTTTTGTTTTTATCTGCAAATTCCTTCCGAGAAGTCCTGGTAGTAACTGAGCTTGTAAACAGAGCTGGGAAAATAGTGCAGACAGGTTGTTTAGCTGGAGACAGGGTGGGGATGTTTAGCTACATGGGCTAGGTTGAGGGGAGGATCGAGAAAGAAACAGATGAAGACAGAGATAGAAAAGAGAGAGGAAGGGAGAAGGGAAGGAAAAGGAAAGGGGGGGGAGAGAAAAGGAGGCCGGAAGAGGGTCATCACAATGTGTTTTTAATTTGGGGTTCTGAAGTTTGTGAAATTGTGAAATCTTCAAAGAATTGCAGCATTATTCCTGAGAAAAGTCTGATTAATACAGATACCTGGTATAAGAAAAAGTCATTATCCAATAGTTATGTGACCTAAGAAAAACGAGACAAAAGAAGAAATGAAAACTCTTAATTTTTATATTGAAAGAAGGCACAGAATTACTAATAAAGGGAATTGTAAATTAAAACAACCTCACAATCTGATTGGCAAAGGTAAGAAAGAATGAGAATGGATTAGAGGAAGGGCTGTAGGAAGATAACGCACACTAATTAATAAAGTTGTGTTGGTGGAATTGTGAATTGGTCATGTCACATGAGAGGGAATTTGAGTTATCTGACGTGTTATGTAAGTGATTTGCATATATTGCCTCACTGGATCCTCACAATCTTGTGAAGTAGATACTATTATTGTTATCTTCATTTCACAGATGAGGAAATCGAATCAGACTTTAGGTGACTTGTCATACCTCTCACAAGAGTCTAAGACGATCTGAATTCAGATTTTCCTGACTCCAAGTCCACTGTGAGAAGCATCAAGCTGATTTTAGGTATTCTAAAAGAGTCATTAAACTGTACATGCCCTTACCTCCAGGAGATCAAAGACAGAAGGAAAAGCCCCATATATTGCAAAGAATTGAAGGAAAAATGGGTGCCCATCTAGTGGGCTGAAGAAAGGCTGAACAAATTGTGGCAAATGAATGCAATGGAGTATTTTATCCTGTAAGAAATAATGGCTGAATTATTCAAAGAAACTTGAGGACTTGTTTGAATTGATAGAGCCTCATCTCCAGCATTCTGTTTCCACTGAGTTGCTTTTACTTCAAGACAACCTCTAGTAGCTTTTTCTGTAAAAGAATACCGTATCTATTAGAAAGTAAATGGCATAATTCATTTTTTTTCCTTCCAGTCCTTCTCTCCTTTTACCCTTTTCATTCAAGGAATTTAACTGTAAAAAAAGATATGTTTGATGCAGACATAGTGAACCGTACATGATAATTATGTATGTGTAAATACTCTTAAAAATCACCATAGGAGGGGCCCTTAAATTTTTCACTGTTGAGGATGGCACTTAGGGCTTTTAGTTCTTTGAGGAGGGGGAGTGTTTAGCCTGGAAAATTTAGGGGAGTCAAACAGTCCTGTCAATCTCTAAAGGTCTATATTTATGCACACTTGAACCCATATGCTTATACTCTTGCTTAGGCACCTGGGTAGCACAGTGGATAGAGTGGTGGCTGCAGTCAGGAAGATCTCAGATACTACTGGTTGTATGAACATTTACTCTTTATCAGCTTGTTTCCTCAACAATAAAATGAGGGTACTGATAAAAGTTACTACCCCTGGGTTGTGACAATCAAATGAGGCAATAATTGTAAAGCACCTAGTGCAGTGCTTAGAATATAATAGGTTCTTAATAAGTGCTTTCTCCCAATCCCATTCTTCCCCTAAAAACTTAGAATAGGATTTTAGAGCTGAATATTCCACTTTCTCCTTTACATGTAATAGAAACAATTCTTCCCTATTTTGGAGAGAACTTTGAAATGAATAAACATTTTTATTTTTTATTTCCAAGATTCCACAGGCTCAGAAATACCCTGATTTCTAGGGTAATAGAGACATTATACTTGGTCCATCCAGATCAGACTAATTATGAATTCTTGACTACATCAATTAGTACATACTTGAGTTTCCAGAGTAATGGGTTGCAGAGAAGTTGAGCTGCATTAGTAGCTCATAAAGACTTCCCTATATTAATTAAATCACAGATTAATCCCTCCCCTTACCTAAGAAGAGCCTTTGGGGCATTAACCTTTGTGACCCTGGCCTAGGTGGTGCTTACCACAGACACAAGTTGGCTAGAAAGTCAAAAGCACAGCCAGGAAGTGAATGAAGTTTGGTTGGCCTGGACCCTTCCCCAAAATGGAGACACCAGGGAGGGACCCACTGAGGGAGAGAAGGAACTGGCACAGGGGAAGGATGTTCCAAGGGGAGGAAGTTCCAGGGAGAGGCTGCAGCTATGGCACAGTGTTGAAGCCCTTCCAGTGGGGAGGGACATGAAGGCTGATTGACCTGGACCATTCCCCGAAATCATGTTAAGGGACTCATCTTAATTTCTGTGATCAAATAGAGCCAAGCCCTGCGACTGCCCATACTTGTCTCTTAGTAATTTCATTCACAATGAAGAAAAGATGATTGATTAGAGATAAAATGCCCAGGGCTGTTTATATTTGTTTAGAACTAAAGCTTTGAAGGGAAGAAATTCTGTTGTTAGAACTGATCACAAAACCATTCTCTTTCCACTTCTCATCTACCCAGGATTATTGTAGGCCTGAATCCAATTAGATTATTTGTGGTGAGTATATCATTATAAAACAATTATATTATATGTATGTAAAACACATATGAGTATATATGCATATGCTGGGGTGTGTGTGCCTGTGTATCTCCTGCTCTTAATATTTTTACTCTGATAAATATTAAAATAAGAGGAATTTCAAATTCCTATGATATTTTTTTTGGTCCTATAAAAAATAATGACTGAATTATTCAGAGAAACTTCAGAAGATTTTTTTGAACTGATATAGCCTCATCTCCAGCATTCTATATCCACTGGGCCATCTTTATTTAAAGACAGCCTCTTGTAGCTTTTCCTTAAGAAAATACCGTATCTATTAAAAAGTAAATGGTATAATTCATTTTTTCCTTCCAGTCCTCTGATAGGATCATCTCAGTCTTTTTGTGTTCTCAAGTAGGCCTTTTGTTTCAGTTGTTATATTTTGTCCTTCATTCTTTTTTTTTTTTTTTTTTTTGCTTCATTCTTGAAGAGGACCATGACCATGACTATTAGGGAGGTGGATGCCTTGCTATGCAAGTGAATTGGATTTCAATGGGGGGGGGGGGAGTCCTGTACAAAGTCACCTGCCTCACTTTCCCCTCCAGAGTCACCTGGGTCCAGTGGCAAGATATAGATCAGGACCACTGGAGATAGACCTGGATGAAGTGGAAGACCTTGGTCTTCTTAGGCTAAGGCCTTCTTCAACAGGTCTCAGTTTGTACCCATTCAGTAATTAAGGCTAAGTAACAAATGAAGCAAAGAATGGCCTCTTTTACTTAGTCCAAAAAAAAAAAAAATCTAAATAAATGAATGAAAGAACGAATCTGGAGGGGAAGATCCTGAGTTTCTGGCCAAAATAGAAATATTTATTTACATGTAAACTGAGTCAATCAGGACCCAAACAATGACAATGTTATATAAGCTCCTTTTTTGTTCATAGTTTGCAGTTAATCTAGTGATTCTTAAATTATCTCACCTTGATATATATTTTCTAGGTCAGTTATTTCCTATGAAATAGTTCAGAACTATTTTTTAATCTTTTGACTTTATTTTTTCTTGATGTCTTGTGGAATCATTGGTTTCTTCTTAGCCATTCTGATTTTTAAGGAGTTATTTTATTCAGTGAGTTTTTGTACCTCTTTTTACCAAACTGTTAATCCTTTTCATAATTTTCTTGCAAAATTCTCATTTTTTTCTCCCATTCTTTTCTTTTTGCCACTCTTATTTGAGGAGAGGAAGTCTTCATGTGGAGACTTAGGGATGGCAGTATTCAGCAGGGGGAACCTGAGTTAGAATTATAACTACATCATCTATGTGGCCTTGGCAAATCATTAACCTGTCTAGAGAATAAAGTTTTAACTTGATCTATGTTACTGTACATGACTTTTCAGGTTCCTTTCAGCTCCAAAATCCTATAATTACATTATTAGAGTTGGGTTTACACTAGGGGTCCCTTTCCACATGAAAATTTTTTATTTCTTCCCTGGTGCCCTATTTTCTCTTTAGCCAGATTTTTGACAGATGACTGTTGGGGGATTTCAGTCTGTTTCAGCCAGAAAAGTTGCTGAGGTGGGCAAGATTGGCAGTGGGTAAAAGGAGGAAATCCTTAAAAAAAAAAAAAAAAAAGAAGCTAACTGGATTTCTAATGGAATTCTGTAATATATTTTATTACAGATTAATGAAGAGATTTATTTAAATATATAAATCCTGCTTATTAGGAGATATAGCTATAGGATAGTAGGGCTATACAATTATTAGTACTAGAGCTATTTAATAGATACCCATGACAATATCTTATCTGTTTCTTTTTATTTTAATAACACTTTTTATTTAATCTAAAAGGCTTAGGTCAGTAAAAGAAAAATCTTGAGCAATATTGTGCAGTTAATGTTGCAAATGGGGAAATGAAGACAGAGGAGCAACCAGGATCTCCAGAATAATGTAATCTCTATTTTATTTTTTTTTAATTAAAGCTTTTTTATTTGCAAAACATATGCATGGGCAATTTTTCAGCATTGACCCTTGCTGCAAAGCTTTCTGTTACAAATTTTTCCCTCCTTTCCCCCACCCCCTCCCCTAGATGGCAGGAAGTCTAATACATGTTATTTATTTATTAAAGCTTTTTATTTGCAAAACATGTATGGGTAATTTTTCAACATTGACCCTTGCAAAACTTTGTTACAAATTTTTCCCTCTTTCCCCCCACCCGTTCCCGTAGATGGCAGGAAGTGTAATACATATTAATTATGTTAAAATACTTGACAAATCGAATATATATAGACATATTTTACAGTTATCTTGCTGTGCAAGAAAAGTCGGATCTACAAGAAAAAAAATCTGAGAAGGGAAACATAATGCAAGCAAACATCAATAGAGAGCATGAAAATGTTATGTTGTGGTCCACATTTCATATCCCTCTCTCTGAGTGTATATGGCTTTCTTCATCACTGAACAATTGGAACTGGTTTGAAACATTTCATCGTTGAAGAGAGCCATGACCATCAAAATTGATCATCATAGAGTCTTGTTGTTGCTGTGTATAATGATCTCCTGGTTCTGCTCATTTCACTCAGCATCAGTTCATGCAAGTCTCTCCAGGCCTCTCTGAAATCATGTTGCTGGCCATTTCTTTTTTTTTTTTTTTTTTTTTTTTGATTTGCCAATATTTTATTTTATTTTATTTTTTTTTAATAAAGCTTTTTATTTGCAAAACATATGAGTGACTTTTCAACATTGACCTTTGCAAAAAAAAAAAAACTTTTTTTTCCAAAGCTTTTCCTTTCCCTCCCCCCGCCCCCCACCCCTAGATGACAGGTAATCTAATACATGCTAGATAGGATAAATTATATGACAAATACAATACATGTATACATATCTATACAGTTATCTTACTGCACAAGAAACATCAGATCTAGAAAGAGAAGAAGAAAAAAAACAACCTAAGAAGGAAAACAGAATGCATGGAAATATTCACAGAAAGCGTTAAAATGCTGTGTTGTGGTTCACTCTCAGTTCCCACAGCCCTCTCTCTGGATGTATATGACTATCTTCATCGCAGTACAACTGGTTTGAATCACATCATTGTTGAAGAGAACCATGTCCATCAAAATTGATCATCGTATAGTCTTGTTGCTATGCATAATGTTCTCCTGGTTCTGCTGCTTTCACTCAGCATCAGTTCATGCAAGTCTCTCCAATCCTCTCTGAAATCCTCCTGTTGGTCATTTCTTACAGAACAATAGTATTCCATAACATTCATATACCATAATTTATTCAGCCATTCTCCAATTGATGGGCATCTTTTCAATTTCCAGTTTCTTGCCACTACAAAAAGGGCTGCCACAAACATTTTTGCACATGTGGGTCCCTTTCCCTCCTTAAAAATCTCTTTGGGATATAGGCCCAGTAGAAACACTGCTGGGTCAAAGGGTATGCACTGTTTGATAACTCTTTGAGCATAGCTCCAAATTGCTCTCCAGAATGGTTGGATCCGTTCACAGTTCCACCAACAATGTATCAGTGTCCCAGTTTTCCCACATCCCCTCCAACAGCTATCATTATCATTTCCTGTCATTTTAGCCAATCTGACAGGTGTGTAGTGGTATCTCAGAGTTGTCTTAATTTGCATTTCTCTGATCAATAGTGACTTGGAGCACCTTTTCATGTGACCGGAAATAGTTTCAATTTCTTCATCTGAAAATTGTCTGTTCATATCTTTTGACCATTTATCCATTGGAGAATGGCTTGAATTCTTATATATTTGAGTCAATTCTCTATATATTTTAGAAATGAGGCCTTTATCAGAACCTTTGGATGTAAAAATATTTTCCCAGTTTACTGCTACCCTTCTAATCTTGTCTGCATTCATTTTGTTTGTACAAAAACTTTTCAACTTGATATAGTCAAACTTATCTATTTTGTGATTAATGATGACCTCTAGTTCTTCTTTGGTCACAAATTCCTTCCCCCTCCACAGGTCTGAGAGGTAAACCATCCTACATTGTTCTAATTTGTTTATAATATCATTCTTTATGCCTAGATCATGAATCCATTTTGACCTTATCTTGGTATATGGTGTTAGGTGTGGGTCAATGCCTAATTTCTTCCAGACTAGTTTCCAATGATCCCAGCAGTTTTTGTCAAATAGTGAGTTTTTATCCCAAAAACTGGGCTCTTTGGGTTTATCAAACACTAGATTACAATTGTCATTGAGTATTTTGTCCTGTGAACCTAACCTATTCCACTGATCCACTACTCTATTTCTTATCCAGTACCAAATGGTTTTGGTGACCACTGCTTTATAATATAGTTTTAGATCTGGTGCAGCTAGGCCACCCTCATTTGCATTTTTTTTCATTAATTCCCTTGAAATTCTTGACCTTTTGTTTTTCCAGATGAATTTTGTCGTTATTTTTTCTAGTTCAGTTAAATAATCTCTTGGGAGTTTGATTGGTATAGCACTAAATAGATAGATTAGTTTAGGTAGTATTGCCATCTTTATTATATTCGCTCGACCTATCCAAGAGCACTTGATGTTTTTCCAATTGTTTAGATCTGACTTTATTTGTGTGGAGAGTGTTTTGTAGTTTTGCTCATATAGATCCTGACTTTCCCTTGGCAGATATATTCCCAAATATTTTATACTATCGATAGTTATTTTGAATGGAATTTCTCTTTCTATCTCTTGCTGTTGCATTTTGTTGGTGATGTATAAAAATGCTGATGATTTATGTGGATTTATTTTGTATCCTGCAACTTTGCTAAAGTTGTGGATTAATTCTAATAGTTTTTTAGTTGATTCTCTAGGGTTCTCTAAGTAGACCATCATATCATCTGCAAAGAGTGATAATTTCGTTTCCTCATGACCTACTCTAATTCCTTTAATCTCTTTTTCTTGTCTTATTGCCAAGGCTAGCATTTCTAATACAATATTGAACAGTAATGGTGATAGTGGACAACCTTGTTTCACCCCTGATCTTATTGGGAATGGTTCCAGTTTATCACCATTACATATGATGCGAGCTGATGGTTTTAAATAGATGCTACCGACTATTTTAAGGAAAAGTCCATTAATTCCTATACTCTCTAATGTTTTTAATAGGAATGGATGTTGAATTTTATCAAATGCTTTTTCTGCATCTATTGAGATTATCATATGGTTTTTGTTAGTTTGGTTATTAATATAGTCAATTATGTTAATAGTTTTCTTAATATTGACCCATCCCTGCATTCCTGGTATAAATCCTACTTGGTCATGGTGTATTATTCTAGGAATGATTTTCTGTAATCTCTTTGCTAATATTTTATTTAAGATTTTTGCATCAATATTCATTAAGGAGATTGGTCTATAATTTTCTTTCTCTGTTTTTGTTTTACCTGGTTTAGGTATCAGTACCATGTCTGTATCATAAAAAGAGTTTGGTAGGAGTCCTTCATTCCCTATTTTTTCGAATAGTTTATATAATATTGGAGTTAACTGTTCTTTAAATGTTTGGTAGAATTCGCATGTAAATCCATCTGGTCCTGGGGATTTTTTCTTAGGGAGTTGATTAATGACTTGTTCTATTTCTTTTTCTGAAATGGGACTATTTAAGTAATTTATTTCCTCTTCTGTTAATCTGGGCAATCTATATTTTTGTAGATATTCCTCCATTTCACTTAGGTTATCAAATTTATTGGCATACAGTTGGGCAAAGTAACTCCTGATTATTGCTCTAATTTCCTCTTCATTGGTGGAAAGTTCTCCCTTTTCATTTTTGAGACTAACAATTTGATTTTCCTCTTTCCTTTTTCTAATTAAATTAACTAGAGGTTTATCTATTTTGTTGGTTTTTTCATAAAACCAACTTTTAGTTTTATTTATTAATTCAATAGTTTTTTTACTTTCAATTTTACTAATCTCTCCTTTTATTTTTAGGATTTCAAGTTTGGTATTTGATTGGGGGTTTTTAATTTGTTCTTTCTCTAGCTTTTTTAGTTGCAAGCCCAATTCATTGATTTTCTCTTTTTCTATTTTATGCAAATAAGCATCTAGAGATATAAAATTTCCCCTTATTACCGCTTTGGCTGTATCCCACAAATTTTGGTATGTGGTCTCATTATTGTCATTCTCTTGAATGAAATTAGTAATTGTGACTGTAATTTGCTGTTTCACCCATTCATTCTTTAGGATAAAATTATTTAGTTTCCAATTGGTTTTTGGTCTATTTTCTGCTGGCCTTATATTGCATGTGATTTTTATTCCGTCATGATCTGAAAAAAATGCATTTATTATTTCTGCCTTCCTGCATTTGATTTTGAGGTTTTTGTGTCCTAACACATGGTCAATTTTTGTATAAGTTCCATGGACTGCTGAGAAAAAAGTAAACTCCTTTCTGTCTCCATTTAATTTCCTCCAAAGATCTATCATACCTAACTTTTCTAACATTTTGTTTACCTCCTTAACTTCTTTCTTATTTATTTTGTGGTTTGATTTATCAAGTTCTGAGAGAGGGAGGTTGAGATCCCCCACTATTATAGTTTTGCTGTCTATTTCTTCTTGCATCTCTCTGAACTTCTCCTCTAGGAATTTCCATGCTATACCACTTGGTGCATATATGTTTAGTATTGATATTGCTTCATCATCTATGGTACCCTTTAGGAAGATATAATTTCCTTCTTTGTCTCTTTTAATTAAGTCTATCTTTGCTTTTACTTGGTCTGAGATCAGGATTGCTACCCCTGCTTTTTTTTGTTCACCTGAAGCATAATAGATTCTGCTCCAGCCTTTTACCTTCACCCTGTATGTATCTCTATGTTTTAGATGTGTTTCTTGTATACAACATATTGTTGGGTTCTGGTTTTTAATCCACTCCGCTATCTGCTTCTGCTTTAAGGGAGAGTTCATTCCATTCACATTCACAGTTAAAATAACTAATTCTGTATTTCCTGCCATCTTATTTACCCTAGCTTATGCTTTTCTCTTTCTTATCCCCTTTCCCTCCTCCCTAGTATTTTGCTTTTGAAAACCACTTCCCTCAAACAATCCTTCCCCTTTAGAGCCCCACCCACCCCCTTTTTCCCCCCTTTCCCTCCAGTTTCCTTATAAGTATGTCTATTATTCCCTCTGAGCCAAATCTGATGAGACGGAGATTAACCCAATTCTCATTCCCCTCCCTTTTCTCCCCTCAATCATTATAGGTTTTCTTTGCCTCTACATGAGATGTAATTTCCCTTATTTTACCTCCTTTTCCTCTTCTTCCAGTGTTATCCCTTTTCTACCTCTAATTTCTTTTTCAGTTTATCATATCATAAGATTCATAAAATCACAATAAACATATAATAATAATCATAAAATCACAGTAATCATATGATAATAATCATAAAATCACAGTAATCATATCATAATCATAATGTAATAATCAATTCATAAAATCAACCCTCATTCTATAAGTATCTATAACATAAATATAGTTCTCAAGAGTTATTTTTTCTTGTTACCTTTTTATGTTTCTCTTGTGTTCTGTGTTTGTAGATCAAATTTTTTGTTCAGTTCTGGTCTTTTCAGTAGAAATAGGTGAAATTCTCCTATATCATTGAAAGACCATCTTCTTCCCTGGAAGATAATGCTCATTCTAGCTGGGTAACTTATTCTTGGCTGTAATCCAAGTTCCTTTGCCCTTCGGAATATCTGATTCCAGGCCCTTCGATCCTTCAAAGTGGAAGCTGCTAGGTCCTGTGTGATCCTAATTGTAGCTCCCCGATATTTAAATTGTTTCTTTCTGGCTTCTTGTAATATCTTTTCCTTGGTATGATAGTTCTGGAATTTAGCCACGATATTTCTGGGGGACTTAATTTTTGGGTTTCTTTCAGGAGGTGATCGGTGGATTGTTTCAAGGAGTATTTTGCCTTCTGGGTGTAAAATATCAGGGCAGTTTTCTTTTATGATTTCCTGGAATATAGTGTCCAGGTTCTTTTTTTCATCATGGCTTTCAGGAAGCCCTATAATCCTTAGATTGTCTCTCCTAGATCTATTTTCCAGGTCAGTTGTTTTTCCTAGGAGATATTTCATGTTTTTCTCTATCTTTTCATTTTTTTGTTTTTGTTCAACTGATTCTTGAAGTCTTGATGAGTCATTCATTTCCAATTGTTCGATTCTAATTTTTATTGTCTTATTTTCTTCAGTTACTGTTTTTAGTTCCTTTTGCAATTGACCAATTACATTTTTTTGTTCACTGCATTCTTTTTCCATTTTTTCTATTTTATTTTGCAGTGATCTCATTTCGTTTCCCCATGTTTCTTCTAACTCTCTTTTAAGATTTTTTATGCAATCTTCAAAGAAAGCCTTGTGACATGGAGACCAATTTATGTCTCCTTTGGGGCTTTTTCTGGAGTTGCTTTACCTTTAGGGACCTCAGGATTTGAGGTCTGTTCTTCCCTCTCTCCATAAAAGTTGTCTATGGTGAGAGCTCTTTTTGGTTTTTTATTCATTTTTTTTTAAAGGTGTGAGGTCTGTTTAGGGCAAAGGTGGGACAGCTGCTTTAATTTGCCCTGGGGCAGTTCTGCTGATTGAGTTATTTCAGGAACTGGGCAGTTCTGCTGATTGAATTATGTCAGGGGCTGGGCAGCTCCGCTGATTGAATTATTTCTGGTGCTTATCAGACCTGTTGTTTGATTGATTGCTTTAAGGTGCTGTGTAATGGCAGCTAGTTACGATGCTCATCAGGGGTTCAGTGGTTCACAATCTATCCCTGCTGGCCATTTCTTACTGAACAATAATATTCCATGATATTCATATACCATAATTTATTCAGCCATTCTCCAACTGATGGGCATCCATTCAGGTTCCAGTTTCTTGCTACTACAAAAAGGGCTGCCACAAACATTTTTGCACATGTGGATCCCTTTCCTTCCTTTAAGATTTCTTTGGGATATAAGCCCAATAGAAACACTGCTGGGTCAAAGGGTATGCACAGTTTGATAACTTTTTGAGCATAGCTCCAAATTGCTCTCCAGAATGGTTGGATCCGTTCATAGTTCCACCAACAATGTAATACATGTTAATTATGTTAAAATACTTGACAAATTGAATATGTGTATACATGTTTATACATTTATCTTGTTATGCAAGAAAAGTCGGATCTATAAGAAAAAAAATCTGAGAAGGAAAACATAATGCAAGCAAACATCAATAGAGAATGTGAAAATGTAATTTGTATTTTAGAGACAGAAGTGATTGACCTAAGAGTCAACAGAGTGTGCAAATGTGAGGGAACTCATAGAAATTGAATATTATTCTTCTTTCCTCTTTCCCGCATTGAGCTTCATGTTAGGACTGTAAGAAGTCTATTATATTCTTCTGTAGGAAGTAAGAGGAGTATTGGGAAAGTCTGATCCTAGTCACACTCTGTGTCTGTGTGTTCTTAGAATTGCTTGGCAGAAAAGTAGAATGATCTTGACTGAAGTTTGGTATGAAATATGCAAGAATGATTTTTATGCTCTGTGAGCACACTGGCAAATGTATCTCCATTTTTCTTTTTTTTTTTTTGTTTTTTTTTGTTTTTTTTTTTGCTGAGGCAATTGGGGTTAAGTGACTTGCCCAGGGTCACACAGCTGTTATGTGTCTGAGAGCAGATTTGAACTCAGGTCCTCCTGACTTCAGGGCTGGTGCTTTATCCACTGCGCCACCTAGCTGCCCCTGTATCTCCATTTTTCATATGGAAAAAGTGAGGCCAGCAGAGAAATTCAGGAACATATAGCAGCAACTGTTGAGCCTAGATTCTTCTGACTAGATCCAATTATAAATATATAATTGATTGACCTTGGCTAAACATTTTCAAAAAAAATTTACTAGAAAATGTACTTCTTGAAACCAGCTAAACTAAATTCTTTTAATTTAAACTTTTCTTTAAGAGTAACCTCTAAACATTGTAGTTCTGAATAAATGAGGATCTTATTATGCTAATAATTCAATAGCAAAATTCATTATATATTCAGGAAATTTTGAGATATTTGAGGCTTTTCACTTGGAGGAGTTCTCAAATTGCAAACTAGAAAGGAAATTTTCTTTATGATAAGACTCCGTTATTTCTAAAAAATGTTAACTATATTCTTAGGTTAGCCACAGCCTAGAGAAAGAGCAGAAGATTCAAAGTCCCTATATTTGAATTCTGATTCTACTACTTACCAACAGTATGATCAAGTCATTTAATCCAATAATAATAATAAAATAACAACAATAATATTTATATAGCACTATGTTCTAGATACTGTGCCAAGTGCTTTACAAATATTATCTCACTTCATCCTAACAACAATCCTGGGAGGTAGGTGCTATTATCATTCCTTTTTTTTTATAGTTGAGGAAACAAGCCAACTTAAAGTACCTTGCCCAAGATCAGAGAACTAGGAAGTGTCTGAAATAGGATTTGAATTTGTACTCCTCATCTAGAGCTCTATTCAATAGCCTCTTGAATGGGATTCATTTAATAACTTTTTTTAAAATTATTTTTTTATCCAAATCTTCTGTTTTTATATTTCTGTTTTAATTTCTGAACATATACTTTATATTATCTCAGTGAACCATCCCTTATAACAAAAAAATTTTTAAAGGAGAAAAAAAAATTTCAGCAAAACCAACCAACATATAACTTAGGTCTAAGACCATTCCATTTCTGTTGACTGGATGGCTTCTAAGAATCCTTTTGATTCTTAATTCTCTGATTCTAAGATTTTCTTCTCTGAATTTTCCATCTATCTGGGAAGTCAAAATAACAGGCCTTGGCCCGTTCTAAGTTTCAGAGAAGCTGAAGTCCTAGGCTCATCCAGAGAAGGTACCTTTTATTAAAAATTATCTTAAAGATCATCTAATATATAGATTTTACAAATGTCATATATTGTAAATAGCAGATCTAGGAGACTTGAGATTTAATTATTAGCAGTGAATGCCCTTGAAATAGGTAATCTCCTTTATTTCTTTGTAGAAATGGAGGACCATGGATGAGGAACATTACATATAATGTTAGATTTTATGTATGTATATATAACACTAAATTTATTCCCTCTATTTTTACATTCTTTTTTCCACAAGAACAATCCTATAGCAGTGGGAGGAATGAGGGATATATTGGGAAATGTAGATGATGTAAACATAAAACAGATCAGTAAAATGCATTTTAAAATAAAGATTCTGGGTACATTGCCTTCTCGCCATTTGGGTTTTTAGTATATCATTACTGAGTGAGTCAGGAAATTTTAACCAGAAATATCACTGAAGTAAGAAAGATAATGGACAGAGAGGGAATTCTCTGACTCCAGATCAATCATTCTTTCCTTTTTCATCATGGTTGATCATAAGATAAGGCAAGTGATTGTGATTTTCCTCCCTTTTTTAACTCTGGATTCCATTCAGAGGCTTAGTCATAAGAGAGAAAAATAGAATACCAGCAGGGTGATAAGAAAAGATGTGGGATTCTCCCTGGGAATACCCCAACACTATCCTGGAGCTAGCAGGGAAGTTCTTGATATGGGCTCATCAGAGAATGATGCCAGGGTTTTTTCCTACTCAGTAAAACTGTATGTTTTTTACACGTGTTTCTTGGTCCAAATGCTTCCATAGCCTTCTTCTGAGAGGTTGATAGAGCTTGGTGGAGCCAGCAAGGGGAGGCAAAGTGCTTGGATGCTGTCCAAGAAGCTTAAAGAAAAAGCATTTCCCTTGTTACTGTTTATTGACGTCCTAGACCAGGAGGAAGCTTAGTACCAGAGGGAAGTAGTTTGGAGAGAGACAGAAGACCTGGGTCAGTCCCTAGTATTGCCATGGTGACTTTCGACACATTTGTTCTACTTTTATGTGTAAAATAGGTTATCTGAGAATCCTTAGCTTTCTCCTAACCTAACCGAAGTACCACCTGTTATTACGCCTGACCTTCCCTGATGTCTCTGGTTCCTAGTGACTTTTCCTTAACATTAGTGGCCTAGGGTGTATGAACTTAAAGCCTGGAAGATCTGAATTCAAATCCCACTTCTCACATTTCATATTAGTGACAATGGACAAATAAATCACAACTGCTCAGAGGTCTCTAGGATGGTGGATTACAGAAAAGTTGCCCATTGTGAGCTGTAATCTGCAGTGTGGGATCTGGAAATTCCCACAAGAATGAAATCATAGTTTATTATTTATTTACATATTGTATTAAGTCCTTACTGTAAGGTGTATGAACTTAAAATATATATATATATGTATTATATATAATTTTTGATAAATTTAAAAAATATATTAATAACTTTTAATATAATTGGTTTCTTTTGTAGTTCTATTTATTTATTTTATGCATTTAAAAATATTAATCTAAGAAAGGGTGTGTTAACTTTAGTAGACTGCCTAAGGTGCAATGACAAAAAAAAAAAAAGGCTTAGAATTCCTCTATAATATTATCACCTACCTTGCTGTGTTCTGAAGAAAATGGTTTGTAAAGTAATGCAAAAAAATATTCTTTAAAAACATTATTTTAAATTATAGTTTGTTTTGGGCTTCTTGATTGTTAATAATCCTCAATTGCACAAGGACCTGAAAATCCTTTCTCACTTCAGGTTCACCCCTTCTTCTTCAGTGAAGAACAACAGCAACAAAAAATCTTGATCTAGGGCTGAATGTTCCCTGCTTTTATGATCTATTGTTGGGAGGGTCACAGACCAGAGAACCTAGAATTGGATTTATTATTAGTATTTTTTTCTAAGAACCAATAAACAACATAAGAAAGCTAGATGCTAGATGACTTCCAAACTGCTTTCTAGATGGACTAGTGCTGAGTGTTGAATTTCTCCCAGATGACTCCTAAGGCAGACTGAACTTTGTGGCTTTGATATTTCTAGGGATTGTTGCTTAGTCCATCTGTTGGGCACAGAACATGTGTAGCACGTGGGGGTACCAGTCTCCCAGAGAACCCTCGACAGCGTTCAAAGTTGTCTCTGGAATGGCTTGGCAGTCAGTTGTTGAGTCTACTAAATTTTAATGTGTCATTCCATAGGGGGAAAGAGTGAGATTAAATGTGAGGAATTAAATACTGGACACTCCAGAAAAAGAAGGTATCTCTGTAGGTAGTTGGATATGTTTAAATACCTTCTGGTAGGATTTAGTTTTGTTGGTATGCCCCATCCTATGGCTGATCTTTCATTTTCTCAGCCAGACTAGAATTTCTTATACATTTTCCACTCAATTCTTTTTGCCCAAGAAATTTTTATGTGACCCCAAGCATATAGATATATAAAATAGATATACAAGTCAAACATTTACTGATAATAAACCATAATTTTGCAAGCCCCATATTCAGTTACATAATCCAGTGTGGGGTCTCAACTCACAGTTTAAAAAGTTTGAACTAGACTACTAGAATTTTAGTGAGACTCGAGTGATTCATCCAGAGGAAAACTTGGCTTTATAAAATGAGTAGCAAAAATGTATCATTTGTAATCCATCTAAATTAGGACTGTTCCCAAAGTGAAGATTCTCTTGAGTCTATGTTATATTGAAATCTTATTGTAATGTTGGCAACACTTGGATTTATGAACAACAAAATAATAACAAAGTATTTTAAACATTTACCTCTGTTTCCTCAACTGTAAAATGGGGCTAATTGTAGCACCTGCCTTGTGGGATTATTGTGAGGATCAAATAAGATAATTGTAAAGCATTTAGCAGAGGGCCTAGTATGTGGTAGCCATGTTTACTAGAAAAACTTGGATCAATTCCTTATCTGTCCCTCAAATAGCCAAACAAGTCATCTAGCATCCAGCTTTCTTATGTTGTTTATTGGTTCTTAGAAAAAAATACTAATAATAAATCCAATTCTAGTTCTCTGGTCTGTGACCCTCCCAACAACAGATCATAAAAGCAGGGAACATTCAGCCCTAGATCAAGTTGTAGGGGTTAGGATTACCATTCCTAAGTGATTTACTGGGAGCTGCTGGCGTAGGGCCAACCCAAGTCATATAGCCAAGAAAGCATGAGTGTTTGGAAATAGGAGACTGTGTCCTGCATGTTCCTCTTAGCTTGCTTTCTTTGGACAAGTGCTTAGTGATATGCAATTGGAGACCTGGCATTATTACAGGAAACTGGTTGTCTCTGAGCTTTAACTTGGTGGAAAGAAAAGTAGTTCTAGACATTGGGCTTTATGTTTATATTCTGGAATCCTTCAGAACAAATTTTAGAAAAAAGACCTTATCTTTTGATTTCTATAAAATAATTTATAATAAACCACATGTAATATGATATATATGATAACTTATAAGGCTAATGAAAAGGGGCCTTTTATTTCATCACAAAGCAAGAACTGCTTTGATGGTATTTATATCTGTAATTGCAGAAAACTTGGGAACCAACAGTAGATATTTTGAGTTGTTTTTGTTGTTGCTGCTGTTGCTATTGTTGTTTTGACACCTTTGTTTTTAATTGAATTAGACTAAAGGGGTTAGAAATGTTTTTACTATTCCTTTTCAAAATATCTTGACATCTTCGCCATTTCCTTCTAGGAGATAGAGTGGATGATCACTTATTCCCTGATCCTTTCTCTGTCCCCAAATCTCTCCCAAGAAAAAATGTTTCATTGCATTATATTCCTTAAAATGACAGCAGCAGAATTATGCTATAAAACTGCATAGATTTTGATCCAACAGTCTCACTCCTGGGTCTTTATCCTAAAGAAATCATAAAAAAAGGAAAAGGATCCATATGTGTCAATCCTTTTTTGTAGTGGCAAGGAATTAGAAACTGAGTGGATGCCCATCAATTGGAGAATGGCTGAGTAAGTGATGATATATGAGTGTTATGGAATATTATTGTTCTATAAAAGAATTTAGAGAGGGGCACAAGTAACTCAAGAATGCAAGATGAGCTTTCTGTGGAAAATGCTATTTGCTTGAACTTTGAATCTAGAAGGATGCTGATGAGACAAAGGTGAGGAAGGAATCAGGGAGACTTTAAAGGCAAGAAGATGGGAGACTGGATGTTGTATACAGAGAACTGCAAAAAGCATAGTCTAGAATGCATAAAGGAGAGTTGTAGGCAGCTAACCTAGGAAGGGGGTCTGGAACCTGGTTATGAAGAGACTGATGTATGACAGATGTAAGGAGGATGGGATGGGACCAGAAGCAGGGAGAGTGATTGCTAATCTGGGGAAAGTAGCTAAAGACCTGGACTAGGGTGTTCTTTGGGGACCTAGTGAAAAGGGACTGGTTGGAAACGGTGAGGGAGAAACACACAAATATTGGCCTGGGGACCGGGACTACAAGATCACATGTTAAATATCAGGGAACAGCAAGAAAGTATGAAGGGGAGATGTAGGCCTCCAAAGTGTATTGATTTGCTCTGCACTGAGAGCTCTCCATATAGGAAGCACTTGCAATGGAAGCCACTTTCGCCAGTGAAGATTGGCAACTCATTTGTGACTTTGCCTAGGGAATGGAGAAATTAAAAATGATTGACCTTAAGAACGGTCTTGTTCTTGTTTGGATGCCAGCTTTTTATCCAGTATACCCTACCACTCCATTCGTACTTGACTGAAATGCCATATGCATTCTTTCATAGCTTGTGAACTCTTACAGAGCAATACCTAAGTTAATAAATACTCCCTGAAGAAGAGTTTATAGGATTTCAAACTCAAAAGGGGTTCAATAGCTAGCTAATCTAACTCTTTTTCTTTTACAAATGAGGACAACTAAGAATTACAGAGATGTGAGTTGCAAAAAACCCCCAGATGGTAAGTAGCAAGCCAGGAGTATTATCCCGGATCATTTTATTCAAAGTAACAACTGACATTTAATTCCCTTACACATCACTTTATATGCCTGATCTCTCTTGATCCTCATGACAAACCCCAGGAATCATTATTCCTTTTTTTAAATTAAAGCTTTTTATTTTCAAAACTTATGCATGGATAATTTTTCAACATTAATTCTTGTAAAACCTTGTGTTCCAAATTTTCCTTCTTCTCCCTATTTCCTCCTTTAGATGGAAAGTAATCCAATATATGTTAAACATGTTAAAATATGTTAAATTCAATGCATGTATACATATTTATACAATTATCATGTTGCACAAGAACAGATCAAAAAGGGAAAAATGAGAAAGAAAACAAAATGCAAGCAAACAGCAAAAAGAACAAAAATGCTATGTTGTAATCTACACTCAGTTCCCACAGTCTTCTCTCTGGGTGCAGATGGCTTTCTTCATCACTGAACAATTGGAACTGGTCTGAATCATCTCATTATTGAAGCGAACCATGTCCATCAGAATTGATCATCATATAATTTTGCTGTTGCCATGTACAATGATCTCTTGGTTCTGCTCATTTCACTTAGCATCAATTCATGTAAGTCTCTCCAGGCCTTTCTATAATCATCCTGCTGATTGTTTCTTATAGAGCAATAATAAGGAATCATTGTTCCTAAATAATGTGAGGACATTGAAGCGTTAGATAGGTTGAGAATTGTTGATGTTTTTACAAGTTGTATCAGAAGTGAAATTCAAAATCATATCTCTCAAAATCTTACAAAAATGAATGTTGAAAACTATATCTGTAATTGGAAAAAATGAACTATTAAATGAAAAGCATGAATAATATGGAAATTTGTTTTAAATAATTGCACATATAAAATCTATATGAGATTGTTTGCTGTCTTAGGGAAGGGAGAGATAAGGAAGAGAGGAAGAAAATATTTAGAACAAAAAATCTTACACAAAAATGAATATTAAAAATTATCTTTACATGTAATTGGAAAAATTAAAATACTATTAAGTGAAAAAAATCCTAACATATCTCTCCTGACTTCAGTTTTGTTACATTTTTCACTGGACCACATTGCTCATCAAATGAAATAATATTTGTAAAAACACTTAGCACAACATTTAATAAATATTTATTCCTTCCTTCCATCACTTTTGTCAGAGTGTTTATTCCTTCTCATTTTGGATAATTCTTGTTTATCTTTGTGGAAGTCCTCCACAGAGCATCAACCAATGTGCTGGAAAAATTTCCTGAGTCAATGTGAACTGTGGTGATGATGATGATGATGATATAAAATGTTTTGTAAACTATAAAATTGTACATATGTTCTATTGTCATCATAATAATTAACATTTCTATATCAATTTAAGGTTTGCAAAACACCTTCCAGATATTATCTCATTTGATCCTCACAATGAGGGGAATGGGGAGGGGAAGGTGCTATTATGATCCTATTTTTCAGATGAGAAAACTGAGGCAGATGGTGATTAAATGATATGCTCATGGTCACCCAGTCAGTGTCTGAGCCTGGATTTGAACACAGGTCTTCATGACTCATATTTTCAATGTTTTACAGCTATTGTGGCTACCCTTACTGTTTGACTCTAGGCAAATCACTTGACTTCTCTCTGTTGGAAATATATTTCCCTGATCTAAGATTTCCTTTAAAAGGAAGACTCTACTGAGTAGAGTCTACACACACACACACACACACACACACACACACACACACACACACACA
>JAJPUD010004685.1:63132-144460 GCA_023553655.1 Myrmecobius fasciatus
ACACACACACACACACACACACACACACACACACACACACACACACACACACACACACACAGCTGGTAAGAGAGATGTAAAAGAGAGGGTATTTGTCAATTCTTGTGTCTCATCAGAAAATTACACAATAGAATGTTAGTCACATTTATCTCATAATCAAGTCTTGCAACATAAGGCCTGTTCCCCACTTTCTCAATAGATAGGCCTTTTTCTATATTTAGCAGATGGTAACATTTTGAACTCAAAAATCCCAGACCTAGTTAACACTTCTCTATCCTCATCATAACCTTGACCCATAAATTTCCCAGTATCTCCTAGGTCTTCTTTGTCTCTGAATCTTGGGAAATGACAAGTTGAAGTCTTATTAGGTAAGAAAATTGAGATACAAAATGGCCTGAGTTATAGGAAATCAACAAAAATAAGTGTTTCTCAATTGGAACTTTCTGTACCAGACCTTTCTGTTACTGGTTCATTTAGAATCTTTAAGAAACTAGTCCAGTACTGGTAAAATCTGAATACAGATTGAAGTGTGCTTTTTTAATCTTGTTTATTTTTCTTTTTTTGTGTATGTGTATGCGTTTTTTTTTTTTTTTTTGGTTTTTTTTTTTGCAGTATGGCTAGTATGAAGAACATGTTTTATAGGACTTCATGTGTAATCACTATCATATTGCTTTGCCTTCTTATGGGGTAAAGGAGCAGAAGGGAGGGAGAGAATTTGGAACTCAAAATTTTAAAAAATAAATGTTAAAATTCTTACACATTGGATAATTGGAATTGGAAAATATTTAATGAAATTAATAAAAAATAAACTGGAGCAGCTAAGTAGTGCAGTAGATAAACCATCGGCTCTGTACTCAGGAAGACCTGAGTTCAAATTTGACCTCAAACACTTGATATTTATTAACTTTGTGACTCTGGTCAAGTTAGTTACCTGATTGCTTTGCAAAAAAAAAAATAATAGTAACAATAACAATGAAAAATTGAGAAGCTGCTCCTGAACCTTTGACAATTATGGCTAGGAAATGGATTCTCTTATTTTTTTCTTTTTCTCAATTATATGTAAAACAACTTTTTTTTTTAAAGTTATACATGTACATTCATTATTTACATATTTCCCTGTGAATCATGTTGGAAGAGAAAAATCAGAACAAAATGAAAAAAACAACCCAAATTTAAAAAAAGTGAATATAGCATGTGTTGATTTACATTGTCTCCATAATTCTCTCTGGATGCAGATGGTGTTTTCCATCCAAAATTTATTAGGATTGCCTTGGATCATTGAACTGCTGAGAAGAACAAGCTGAGAAGAATCTTGCTGTTGCTGTATACAATGTTTTCCTGGTTCTGATTGTTTCTCTCAGCATCAGTTTATGTAAATCTTTCCATGATTTCTGAAATCAGCTTGGTCATAATTTTTTATAGAGCAATGATTGATTCACTCTAGTCATTTCCCACCTGATGGGCCCCCACTCATTTTCTAGTTCCTTGCCACTACAGAAAAGACTACTACAAACTATTTTCCACATGTGGGTCTTTTTCCCTTTTTTATGATCTCTTTGGGATATAATCCCAATAGAAACACTGCTGGGTCAAAGGGTCTGCACAGTTTGATAGCCCTTTGGACATAGTTCCAAATTGCTCTCCAAAATGTTTGAATCAGTTCACAACTCTACTAACAGTACATTAATGTCCCAGTTTTCCTACATGTATGGGGTGAGTTTTTAATTATAAAAGATCATATTGTCATTAATTTAGAGATGGGCAACTGTGTTGTTGATGTACTTGGATGATTAGAGAGGGATGGGACCATAAATACTAATGAGTCAAATCCCCTTCTTTTAAATGAGAAAACTGAGACTGAAAAAGATTGAATAATTTCTAAGTAATTTAGTAAGTTTCTGAGGCAGGATTTGAACTTAGGTTGTCTTGACTCTAAGATTAGCACTCTATTGAACCAAGTAATGGATGGAGATAATTGCAAAAAATAAAAAATCTTATTTTGATGAAATAAACTTAAGAAGCTTCTACATAACACAATGTGAATAGGATATGAAAAAAGTAGTGGACTGGAAAGTAATCATTAATCTTTGATAATTATATCTCTGATAATAGTCTGATATATATGATCTATAGACAACTAACAGAAATTTATAAGAGCAAAAGCCATTCCTCAGTAGTTAAGGAGAAAAACAAACAGTTCTCAAAAAATTACCAATTATTTATAATAAAGAATGTTTTAAATTACTAGTAATGAGAAATGCTAATTAAGACAACCTTAAAGTTTGTATCATCCCACAAACTGACAAAAATGAAAAAATGGAAAAAAAAAATGACAAAGTGGGAATACTCAGTACTACTGGTGTTATAGAAAGACAAATATAACTAATGCATTATTAGTAGAATAGTGAACTGATGTAACTACTCTAGGAGACATTTTGAAGTTGAATAAAAAAGTGACTTGTGTAGCTAGGTGGCTGAGTGGATAAAGTGCCAGGCCTGGGATCAGGAAGATTGATCTTCCTGAATTCAAATCTGATCTCAGATACTTATTAGTTATGTGTCACTTAGCCCTCTTTGCCCCAGTTCCCTCATCTGTAAAATGAACTAAAGAAGGAAATGGAAAACCATTCTAATATCTTTGTCAAGAAAATCCTAAATGGAGCCACAAAGAGTTGGATAAGACTGAAAAAGACTCAACAAAAAACAAAAAAAAACTGAAGTGACAACATATTCATTCCCTTTGATTCAAATTTGACCATGAAGTATAACCCAACAAGATCAATGACATATTTCCATATAAAGTAAAATGTTTTTAGTAACACTTTTTGTAGTAGTATAAAAACAAAACAAAACAAAAAAACCTTGAAAGAATGCTGTTGTCCATTGATTGGGTAATGATTAAACAAATGATGGTACATGAATGTAATATTCTATAGTAAATAATAAATATTAAGATGCAGAAGCATGGAGAAGATTTATATGAACTATTGTAGAAAAATATGCAGGACTACAAAAATAATACATAAAATGATTGTAATGATGGAAATGGAAAAAACAACATCAGTGAAATTGAATGCTGAAAAATTGTAATGACCAAGTTTGGGTTCAAAGACCAGATGTGAGAAGGTGCCTCCTTTTTATTTTTCTGCAGCAGTGGAAGACTATGGATTTGGAATATTACATAATGTGTCAAATTTTTTCAATATTTTGACTAGTTTTATTGCACTTTCCTCAAACTTCCCCTTAGCCTCTTTTCTGTCTCCTTCTTTTAAATTTTTTGTTGTCTGAGTTGACTCCCTGGAGGAAAAGAGGAAAAGGATTGTTTGTGAAAAGTAATGTAAAAATACAATATATCAGTAAAACTATTTTTAAAAAACACTATTCTTGACAGATACAGACTCTTGCCAGTGTTATTTTATTGAAAATCAAAGAATTTTCAGAGTATGATGGAATAATATCAATATGACTACTGTTACTAGCAGTGCTACTAAATAACAATTAAGTGTTTCTTTGTTTTGTTTTGTTTTGTTTTTGCTGAGGCAATTGTGGTAAAGTGACTTGCCCAGGGTCACACAGTTAGGAAGGGTTAAATGTCTGAGGTCATATTTGAACTCAGGTTTTCCTGACTTCAGAACCAGTGCTCTATCCACCTAATTGCCCCAACAATTAAAGTTTTTAAGAGCTTTGATGATCGATCAATCAAACCACAAGCATTATTTAGGCCCTTACTAAGTGTAAACAAGGCCTACTGTTAATCCTTAGAGACAGATACAAAGATGAAAGGGATATTGTTCCTATTTTCAAAGAACTTACAAGGCACATCCATTTAAGCCTATATACAATGAAATAAATCCCTCACAACAATTCTGTGAGGTACATGGTGGAGGTATTAGTAACACTGTATTACAGATAAGGAAACTGAGGCTCTAGGAATTGATTATATCAGGTTATTCAGCTAACATGGAGGCAGGCTTTGAATCTGACTAAATTCACGAGGCTGTCCAATAGACTCTACTGCTTCAGACATCATCTATCTCTTTGTTTTATAGATAAGATAGTTTTAGTTCAGAGAAATTATTTACATAGGGTCATAGTTAAGAGCTAGGCTGGGATGACAACATAGCTTCTCCACCATACCAGTGTTCTCTCTCCCTTTTTAATTCTACTCCTTTTCCTTTTTGAACTTCATGAAATCAGGCAGATTTAGGTATAAATTAATCTATAAAGCTTTACAATTTATACTTTAGATTCTAAATCAGAATCTTAGCCTAGGTTGTCCATATCCTTCATATCATCATCTTCTCCAGAGTCTAAGTCACTGATTACTTTGGAGAGATGACACATGTCCAAGTGGATTCCTGGCCTGCTTCTGCTCCTCCAGCCCTTTGCTCATGGTGAATGTTGGCCAAGTCGGTAGCATTCTAGCGGGCAAATGCTTAACTTCTCAGTATTGCACAGACCATCATCAGACTTAGCTGCTCTTTGACTCAGTGCTGATATCTCTGGAGTAGATGCACGGGCACTGTGCTGCTTTGAAAAATCTATTTTCTGCTTCTGATCCCCTCTGTCAGTGAGTGTGGACACCTTTGGACTTCATCTTGAGAGGGGATGGGGAGCTCCCAGAGCCTAAATGAGTCTCTGTTTAGTTTATACCAGTTGATAAAGTCTTTTTTCCATTGGTAGTTTTTTCTACTCATTTTGTATCTGTGTCTATGAAAAATAATAGCAGATTCTTTTTCTTTCAGGGGATAGCAATAGCATCTCAACCTGACTTCATACTAATTTTTCAAAACATAGTTTTTTTTCTTTCTTTTTTTTTTCCCCCCCTCTGAGGCAATTGGAGTTAAGTGACTTGCCCAAGGTCACACAGCTAGGAAGTGTTAAGTGTCTGAGACCAGATCTGAACTCAGGTCCTCCTGACTTCAGGGCCGGTGCTCTATCTACTGCGCCGCCTAGCTACTCTAGCAATACAATTATAGTTTGCTATAAAGGAACCTTGTTTCCATCCTATCCTATTTTTATTACCTTCTTTAGTTTTGTATAAGCAAATTCTTTATTACAGGATCTCCAATCACTTCAATATGTATATTTAGTCCACTGCTTCAGATTGCTACTTAGGTGGACTATTTACACACTTAACACACTGTAGGCCTTCTTCTGATTATATATACACATGTATATGCACACACATAAATATATATACATAAATGTGTATACTAATACATGTATGTGGATTGCAAATATAGCACATGTAATATATATTGTACATATCTATATACAACATATATTTTACATATGAGTATTTTATTTTATAAACATACATTTATTTGCTGTTGTTTAGTCTAATTTTTTTCAGTCATGTCTGACTCTTCATGATTCCATTTGGGTTTTTTTTTTTGGCAAGGATACTAGAATGGTTTGTCATTTTCTTCTCTAGTTTATTTTACAGATGAGTAAACTGAGGCACACAGGGTTAACTGACTTGCCCAGAGGCACACAGTAAGAAAGTATCTGGGGTCAGATTTGAACAAGCCAATATTTATGTAAATGATAGATTAAATCAACGGTTTGTCTATTCAACCACATTTTTTAACATAAGCAATATATATTACTTGTCCATCTTGTTTTTCTATGGTGGAGGATTAGACCAATCTCTTTGGAATATCTGTGGATCTTATTAAGAAGGTTTCAAATTTAGGATTCCTTAGTTTGGCTCAGACAGCATAAAGTCATCTATAAATGGGAATATCAAGAAAAATTTGCCAAGAAAAGAGAAGTATCACTTGTTCTGTTTGGACTTGCATATTCTCTGTGAGAGTGGTAAAAATTTTGGGTGAGCATATCTCTTTTTTGTAGTGCCTTTTTATTTTTCAAAATATATGCATGGATAATTCAACATTAACCCTTGCAGAAGCTTGTGTTCCAGTTTCCTCCCCTTCCCTTTCCCCCTCCTCCAGATGGCAAATAGTCCAACATGGTAGAAATATATGTTAAATCCAATATAGTGAGCATATCTCTTAATACTTTCCTTGATAATAATTCTTAACTTATTGTTGAACAGAGTTAACACTATTGCCTCTTGTCTATCTTAACAAATATGTTAATGTAGGATCTTGTTTGAGGGAAGGCTTTGTTAAATCGACAAATAGTAGAAACAAGTTGTTATTATTATTATTATTTGGTTGCCAAATAACACTACTGACTCACATTAAGCTTGGAGTCCACTAAAACCTCCAGCTCTTTTTCAAAACTACTATCTACCTATACATTCTTCATCTTGTAGTGCTGAAGTTGATTTTTTTGTAGCCAAGTATAAGAATTTACATTTATCTTTCTACTGAATTTTGTCATATTGGATTTAGACCAATGTTCTCATCTTTCAAGATCTTTTTGGATCCCGATTTTATGATTCTTTGTGTTAGACATTCTTCTCAGCTTTATGTCTGAAAATTTGATCAGTATGGCATATCCCACTTGAATCATTTAAGTTTTTAAAAAAGTGAAGAATGCATAGGGCCAGTTGTAGATCTCTGGGGTACAGCACTGGAGATTTCCTGCCCTACTGACATTGCACTGTTAGTGACTACTGTTTTGAACTTGGATGTCCAGCCATTTCTGAATCCACTCAAATGTATCATTCTTTCATTTACATTTCTATATATCTTCCACAAGAATGCTCTGAGATGGGACAGCTAGGTGGTGAAGTGGATAGAGCACCAACCCTGAGGTCATAGAGGACCTGAGTTCAAATGTGACCTCAGACACTTAATATTTCCTAACTGTGTGACCCTGGGCAAGTCACTTAACCCCAATAGCCTCAGCCCAAAAAAAAAAAAAAAAATGCAATGAGACAGATGCCTCATTAAAAAGCAAACAAAAAACTTGGCTATAATCTAGGCAAATTATATCAGTGACATTTTCCTGATTTACTAGCTAAGTAGTCATGTCAAAAAGGGAATAAAGTTAGTCTGACATCACCTGTTTTTTGATACTATCTTTATATAGAGTCTTGTTAAGGTAGATGTTATTCTAATTCTGTTATCTTCCCTTTGCATCATTTATATGTCTTTGCATTTTCCACATTTGCTTTTTTTTCTTACACAACTGTATTCTATTATATTGAGACACCATTGTATACCTGGCCATTCCCTGATTTTTACTGATAGAGAGTTGATTGCTATTACAAATAAAACAGCTATGAATATTTTTGTACATGTTGTTCAGAGGAACCTTTAATGAGTCAGCCTTTGTTATATTTTCCTTTGGAGGGTGTGGATAAGTGCTGGCACCTCAGAAGATTGACACCATCTTCTTAAGCCCCATCTACTTGGGGACCAGCCAATGAATCTTCTTTATTCTATGATTCCAAATAAGATAACTAAATTTCTTCAATTGAGTGTCAGTAGGTGTGTCCATATGTTTCAGAGAAAAATACAGTAGAAATTCCAAATATAGTTCTATTCTCCCTCTATGTTCAACATGTGAATTATATTCCTTTACACTTGTATTTTTTTTTTCTCTTTTTAAATATCATCCTTTAGGACTGAGATTCTTAACCTGAGATCCATGAATTTGTGGGTTTTTTTTTAAATTATTTCAAATAATTGGGTTCTTTTGTTGTCCTCTGTATTTTTATTCTGTTTTATACATTTAAAACTTTTTTGGGGGGCTCCTAGGTGGCGCAGTGAATAGAGCACCAGCCCTGAAGTTAGGAGGACCTGAGTTCAAATCTGGTCTCAAACACTTAACATTCCCTAGCTGTGTGACCCTGGGCAAGTTACTTAACCCCGATTGCCTCAGCAAAAACAAAACAAAATAAAACTAAAAAAACTTTTCTTCTGAGAACTGGTCCATTGGCTTTAGCAATCTGTCAAAGGGGTCCATTACACAAAAAAGTTATATCTTTTGCAAATTGCTTGCTGCTTTCCTTGGATCATTTTTCCAAGGAAAATGTCTAGCCTCTGTATCTTATACTAAAGTCCCAAAGAAATGGTTGACTAGAGAAGTGAAATAATCCACTTAAAATCATATAATTAGCTAGTGATGAGCCAGGAGTCAGTCTTTGATCCCAGGTCACACCATCTTGCTTATTGATAGTCGACTGAGCTTTTCCATTTAGATTACGTGAACACAAAAATCAGAGGACCATTAGCTTCTCTGGGAGTTTTCTGGAGTCTGTGATACTTCTCAGGAGAACTGTGTAGTTCTGCTTTTGCCCATCCAAGAGCAACTAAGGAGGAGGAGAGAACTCTCAGAAAACTGACAAGTAGGTCGTTTCTTGCCTTTTCCCCGGCTCATTAGGGCAGAAAAAGACAGTGGCAAATGTTTGCAATAGGAGGATACTGAGACTGGACCTAGAGAGTTTCCTTTTTCAGTTTTTCCTGAAAACACTGTTGTTTCATAGCCAGTTTCCAAGAAAAGACTCAAAGTGAGCTTCATTGTTCCCATAGGTTCGTATCTGGTACAGATATGGGGTCTGTGAGTTTGCAGGTAGCAAAGATATTGGGAACATATAAAAGTTATCCCCTAGTTGCAGACTGACTTTCCTGTTCCTCATTCTCCTCCCTTTGGACCTCAATCTACAGATTAACAAGTTTGGGAGAACAAAATCCTGACTACTTTATCAGAAAAAGCAGCAATAATGTGCCATGGAAGTAAAGAAGTCATATTTCTGGTGGCTAATAAGATAGAGAACAGGGTGGGGAGATGGTAACAATCAATTCAGATTATTAGCCTGTTTTGAGGTTAGATCAGGAATGTGAAACTGAGAACTTTATGAGAACATAAAGATGTCCTTTTAAAATAAAAAGCTCAACAGGGCAGCTGCTGACTCATATGAAAGAACAGAACTGGGGCATAAGGCATCAGATGTGTCTTCTGAAAGAATCTGATAGACTTTGGGTCACTTTTTGGGGGGTCTTTTTTATCCATAGCTTGTGATTATGACTTTCTAAACAACTGGACATTTCAGCTTTTGCCATAAAAAAAAAAAAAAAGATTTATACAAAAACAATTCAACTAACTTTCCTTCTCCCCTCCCCAAATAATTGGGTCCAAGAGAAACAATAGTCAGTCTCTGCTGAGGTCATTATTTCTTTAAATATATATATATATATATATATATATATATATGTATATATATATATATACACTTATATATGTATTTAAATCATTATCATTTCATTTGGGAGCTGGTAGAGTAATAGAGGGATTCCTTTCTGTCTGGAGGAAGGGCTGAATCACTTTATCCTGTAACTTTGATAGATCAAATAATGATAATTTGGGTTTAATGAAAAACGATATCTCCTGATTGTTCTCTAATCCACTGATGGAAGGTTTGTTTACATCCTGATGAGCTGGGAACAGATGAAGTATTAGCAGAGTTTATATCATGTCAGCTATCATAGAGCTAACAGGGTTGTTTTGTTGTGACAGCATGTAAGAGTGGACAAATGAAGCAACTGATTTAGCTGGAAGTAGGAAAAAAAAATTGAAGTCTCTTCTCTTTCTAGTTTATTTGCCCTGAAACTAGAACTATACACTACAAGTAGTTAAAGAACTATATACTACCTGCAACATTGGACTAATTCACAGTTCTAAAAGGGAAGGTTTTACCTTACCTTGCTCAGAGCTAGCCTCCCAGGACACTTTCTAGTCTTTTCTACATCTTGCTAATTGGTTTTCCCTTACTTTCTAATCCCCCCCCCCTTTTTTGTATATATTGCTTTTTAAAAAAAAAATTAAAATTTAAAAAAAATTAAAAATATAAAAAATTATATTTAAAAACATAAACTTCTTGAGAGTAGGAAATGTCTAGTATTTGTGTATTTGTACTGTGCTTGTAGTTGTATCCCTAACATCATTCAACATGTAGTTGACCACATAGTAAACACTTGATAAATTCTCTCTGACTTTCCCTTCTCTCCTTCACCTCCTACATTCCCTCTCTCCATCTAACTCTTTCTGTATTTTCCTTCCCGTTCCCTCCCCACATCTCCCTATGTGGGAGCCCGATAGAATCCTTATTGGAAATATCTACCCTCCCCAGGTCATAACAGAGTCATCTGAAAAATCACATCCCCTCAGAATGACTAGAATGGAGAATCTCTTCTACCAAGTGACTTTCCTACCATCCCTGAAAAGAAAGGTCCTGACCATGTCCCAGGATGTGACAGTATGGAAAAACGCAAGAGAAAAGTTTGGCTCAAATTATCAAGATTTTCTTTGGTTTCTTCACAAAAAGATTAGACTTGTTTATTTGATTTGGGGCTCAATCATAAGGGGTCCCACAAAACTAAATTAAAATGTAATTGAGAAATGCTTCTTAAAATAAGTAAAAATACAACAATACAATAATGTTAATTTGTAGGTTTCTAAGTCAGTTACATGTACTGCAGGGTTCGATTTCTATTTGAGTTGGAGACCCTTTCTGTAAGCATCCAGAAGGTGCCAGTAAGTGGGATTCTCTATAATACTAGTGTCAAAACTTAAAGGGTTAATAAAATATGCATAAAGATCTCTCCAGGTTGCATATTGATTTTTAAAAACACATGTTAACATTACTTATGCTCTATTATGTTTTTACTTATTTTGTTAAATATTTTTCCAATTACATTTTAATCTAGTTCTGGCCCCACTGGGAAACCAAGTGTTTGTCACCTCTACCCTATACCAAAGAAATCACAGTTCCTGTTTTTGTTTTTGTCCTAAGGCGAAGTTAAGCATCAACAAATAGTAATGACTATTTTCACATTTTTTTGGTCGATGTTAATATTAAAACATGAAGAAAGAGGCTTAGATAAAAAATTTAATTTAAACACACAAATTCATTTTCAGTTGGTACTAATGAAAATCTTGACAAAAAGATTCAAGTGTAAGGAGGGTTTAATGTAACTGGTTTGAGGGTCATCAGGACTTTAGGATATAGTGCTTTATTTACAAATCTCAGTTACCTGTCACATTGGCTAACATCTTCAGGTTATATGTTTATAATATGGATGGTTTGAATTGAAACACACAAAGCAAACAATAGATTACAAAGCTCCATCCTTCCCTCCCTTCCTTCTTCCCTCCCTCCCTTCCCTCCTTCCTACTTTCCTCCCTTCCTGCTTTCCTCCCTTCCTCCTTTCCTTCCTCCTTCCCTTCCTCTTTCCTCCCTCTCTTTCTCCCTCCCTCCCTCCCTTCCTTCTTCCTTCCCTCCTTTCCCTCCTTCCTGCTTTCCTTCCTCCCTTCCTCTTTTCTCCCTCCCTCCCTCCCTCCCTCCCTTCCTCCCTTATGAACCGTGCCTTAAATCTTACTTTCATTTTTTAGCAAATAAAAGGTCCCAGGCCAAGCCCACTTGATCTTTGTCTTGTCCCAAATTGCCTTAGAGTGACTGAAAAAAACAGCAATTGTTCCTAGTTTTGGATCTTCTTCCAGATTGATTTTTTTTTTTAAACTAGATCAAAAAGGTGGTTCTTTGCCTCTTTCCATTTTTATCTTGAGTTAATCACTGAATTGGGTGGTTGCCTCCAAATAAAAACTGTTAAAGACCTTGACTTAAAAAGGCCAGGGTCTTCCACTACATCCAAGGCCATCTTTAGTCCGATCTCTATCAGGGCACTGGACCCAGAGGAGAAAATGAAGCTTTGTATCAGGTTAAAGGGATTTAACAAGAGGGAACATATTCACCAGCCACAGAGATATAAAATTAACTGACCACCATCATGTTTGCAGCCAAAGCATAATTCCCACCCAAAGCAGCTGCTTCAGAAGGACAAAGTTCTTTTTTCTCCATTTTTCTCCAGAGATACTGAACCCATAATCTTCATACAGGCTATGGGCATTTAGTATGGTAAATAAACTGGACCTTGATGGATACTGACTTGGTGCTGCTATTAGACCTTGAAAAAAAAAGAGCTAATGGAAAGATGAAAACTTAGGCTGTCCAAAGGCCATCAAACAGAAGGTATATCTGGATCCTCATCAGCTTGATTTTTATAGTCACAGCAATTACCAATAGCTTTAAAGCAACAAGTAGCACCACCACTACAAAAAACCCAGGCCACTGTGCAGATTTGCCTAGACCCTCTTCTTTTTTGTTGCCTGCTGTCAGCTGTTCCTAGTTCACAAAACCCTCATTTTCTCTATAGTATCTATGAACTTGAATGGAAAATAATTATGTTTTTATTTTCATTAAGCTCTAACTAAAAATTTGGCATTTCCTTTAGTCATTTTAAAACATTATTCTGAGAGGATGTCCAGATTGCCCAAAGAATCAATTACAGAGAAAGGTAAAAAACAGTGTTCTGAGTCTATTTCTTTTTCTTTTTTTTTTTAAAATGTATTTATTTAAAACTTAAATACAAAATAGAAAAAGAAAACAATTTGTCATGTGCACAAAAGAACTTAAGAGGATTCAAAATATGAAACAGTAAATTTCTACTTCAAGAGAGAATATATAATAAATAATACACATTTTATTCAGAATTGTCTTTTTCTTTGCTTTTTTTGGTAAGTTTTCTTTTGTTTTATGCTGTGCACTTTTTTACTTTATTGTTTTTCCCCCTTTTCTCCCTTCTACCTCCCCAAAGCAGGCTACAATTAAGTGCAGATATATTTATAAATATATACATATATACATAAGCACACATAACATAACCTGTTACAACACAAATCCAAGCTTTACCTCAAGAAATTTTCTTTTGCCCCAAATAGTGTGGATTCCCCCCCCCCCAATGAATATGTGTTGAACTTCAGAGAGATTTTGGTATTTACTCTTTTCAAGGGTGTATTATATAGACCTTTGGTTATTGTCTGTTCAAAAATGGCACCTTCAGTTAGGGGTACCCTTCATCCATTGGGGTCTCTGTGGGTCTCACCTCCTGTTGGTATACAGCTTTAGAGAGTATGACAATGGTGCAATGAATTGGACATGGGCTTTTTTGGTTTGTTTTTGCTGAGGCAATTGGGATTAAGTGACTTGCCCAGGGTCACACAGCTAGGAAGTGTTAAGTATCTGAGGCTACATTTGAACTCAGGTCCTCCTGACTTCAGGGCTGGTGCTGTATCCATTGGGCTACCTAGCTGTCCCTGGGCATGGGCTTTTGAAGGAAGGAATTGCTAGGGTGTGTTAAAACATTTTCATCTGAGTCTCAGTACAGAGAGACCAGCTCTAGACAAATTTGGAGGTCATATGCTCAATCCAACTGTTAACATTTTTAGGCTGCCCCCATCTTTGGACTAGAAAGAATATTCTTGTTCTGCTCAAAGGTGCTGGTTTGGATGATTTTTTTCCCTATTCTGTTAATTGGGTTCTAATTTCTCTTTTTTTTTTGCTGAGGCAATTGGGGTTAAGTGACTTGCCCAGGGTCACACAGCTAGGAAGTGTCTGAGACCAGATTTGAACTCAGGTCCTCCTGACTTCAGGGCTGGTGCTCTAACCACTGCGCCACCTAGCTGCCCCCGGGTTCTAATTTCTTTTGTGATTCTTCTGTGTAACAAGTGCCTACATTTTCTTCCCCCAAAATATATCAACTTATCAACATACTGTTTGCCAATCCCTCGTCATCATTTCTGTCTCCATAAGTCCATGAGTCTGTTCACTGACTTTTCCAAATTTCCCTTTTATCTTAGCCACTTTTGTGTGGTCCTTTTTTTGTGCACTCTGTGAAACTTGTTGATTTTTCTTTTGGGCTTAATGTTGACAGTTTTCCAAACCTCTAAAGTATTTGCAAGAATGGCATTTATAGGTTGCTTATGGTTTGTCTGTACTAGGAATGACTGTAAATACTTAAATAATCTTTAAGTACATATATAGAATATATGTTGTCAGCCATAAATAATACTATGTCTTTGTTTTTAAGTTAGGGATTAATTGCACAACTACTACCTTTACCTTATTTGTGGAAAAAAGTGGCATATGAGTTTAAAAGCTTCTCAATATTACTATTAAAAAAATTCTTTCCTCTGGTCTGTCTGGAACTTTTGAGACATCCTGCGTGGGTTAAATATTGACTTAAAAGCACAGGACATCTCCTAAACTGTGAGTTTTTCAAACTCATTGCCCAGGCATACTTTGAAATCACATCAACAGACTGTTGATATGGCCATAAATTTATAAGTTGTAAGGGATCTTAGAGACCATATAGTATAATCCTCTAATTTTACAGATGAGGAAGATACTGAGAAGTGATAGATTTGTAGAGGTCCATATGGATAATAGGCTTCAGAAGTGGGCTTTGATTCTTGGTCTTCCTGATTCCAAGTTCAAGACTATATCTCCTATGCCATGCTGCTGAAAAAAAAATTTATAGCTATCTAATCCAACCATTTAGTTTACAGATGGGCAACTGAGAAATTAAGTTCACTGTCCAAAGTCACATAAATAGTAAATAGCAGAACTAGAATTTCAAACCCTGTTGATTGGATCCCAAATCCAGTGTTCCTTCCAGTGTTTCATTCTGTTTTTACATAAAATTAAATTTACATTCGGTCTGTTTCAATATAGCATTTTGATTGAAATTTATAGAGAAGTTTCAGCGTCATACAGATAAATTGTTAGAACAGAAAAAGCAGTATTTTAATTAGCAATTAGTATCTTAATATTATTATGAAAACAGTTTTGTTATCTTAGTATTATTATGAATTTTTTTAACTGAAGGGATAATCTGCAAAGGTTGTCAGGATCCCCAAGAATCCTCAGACCATACTTTGAGAACTAATGGTCTGTCTAGAATAATACCTTTATTTTATGGATAAGGAAACTGAGGCCTAGAGAGAAAAATGACTTGCCCAAGATAATATAATTGTAAATAGTAGAGTCATATTTAAACCTGATTTTAATTCTAATAATCTTTCTAGTAGACAATATGGACCTAACATTGGATTTTATTTTATTTTTTTATTAAAATTTTTTATTTGCAAAACATATGTATGGGTAATTCTTCAACATTAACCCATACAAAGCTTTCTGTTGCAAATTTCCCCCCCCAGTCCCCACCCCTCCCCTAGATGGCAGGATATCCACTACATGTTAATTATAACATTGGCTTTTAAATAATGTTGCAATATGACTAGGCATAAGGAAAATTAGCCCAATGGCTTTGTGAAGAGTGGATTTGAAGTGAGAGAATCTTCGGTTAGCAGGATGGTGTTCCAGTAATCCATTGGAGTCAATGAACTTCTATGTATTTCCCAGTTCTATGACTTTATCCCTATGAAACCTGTAAAACAATGGAGTTGAACCATATGACTTCTAAGATTCTTTCAGTTGTAAACCCTATGATCCTATGGATTGTACTGATGGGCACTGTATCTGTGTGACCCTGGACATTTAGCTTCTATATATAAAATCCTATGATTCTGTGACATTTGAAGGTAGAGATTGTTACTTCCTCAGTTTCTATCCAAAGTGCCTCATCTTTATGTTATACATCCTCAATTTTTTTTCCAGCTGTCTTTGGATGTTATAGTTTTAAATTCTACCTTTTTTTTTTTTTTTTTTTTTTTTTTTTACAAATGAGAATTGAGTAAAAATCACTTAGATATTGAAAGCGGAAAGGTATTTGTGATGGGATAGGAGTTCATTTCACTCTCATATTCCTAGATTTGCCCAGGCATACATAATGTTCTGAAAAGAGAACTAGATTGGCAATTAGGAGGCCTGAACTTTTATTAATTTACTATATGGTACTTGGTAAAACAAAGTGAGCCAGTGAGATTTAGTGGAAAAAATCCTAGCTCTGGAAACCCAGAGTACTTAGATTTTATCCTTAGCACTTACTCAACCTTGACCTCTAAGGCATTTAGTCAATTTGGGTCTCAGTTTCCTCATCTACAATATAAGGAAGTTCCTCTAAATTATATTATTATTATATTATATTATCAGAATGTTGTCTATGCTAATGGATGTAATAATGTTCATTGAAGAACCTCTAACAGATAGGAAGTTTTATAGGTAGGGAGCACATTGGAGAATCTAGATGAGTTGTCTTTCAGCTCAGTACTGTTGCTCACATCCCCTTCCATTCTATTGCCATTGCCAGTACTAGTTCAGGCTTTCATTACCATCTTTCTGGACTGTTGCAAAAAGTCTCCTTATAGATTTTTCCAACTGTATCCTCGCCTTTCTCTATTTTCATATTTCAGATAATGGTCAAAATATTTCTTATTTATAGATTTGGTCACAATCCTCAATAATTCCCAGAAGCTACTCCCTCCTATTCCCCTCCTTCTTCCCCCTTGTAATGTCAACTCCTAAGTAAAATTCACATTGCTTCTGTATCTGTCTTCAGGCTGGGCATAGGGTCATGGATTAAGAGATGGGAGAAATCTTGATTCTCCCCATCCTCCCTCCACCTATCCTTCTTTCTTACATAAAGATCCCTCTACCTCCACCCCAGACATACATGTGCATTTTATTTTGCCTCTTTCTTTCTTTTTCTTTTTCTTTTTCTTTCTTTCTTTCTTTCTTTCTTTCTTTCTTTCTTTCTTTCTTTTTTGCTGAGGCAATTGGGGTTGTGACTTGCCCAGGGTCACATGCTAGGACTTGTTAAGTGTCTAAAACAAGATTTGAATTTAGGTCCTCCTGACTTCAAGACTGGTGCTGTATCCACTGTGCCACCTAGTTGCCCCATTTTGCCAGTTTCTAATGCACTTACTGATTATTATAGCTAGTTGTGTTGGTATATCTCCTATTGTAGTGCTATTCAAATTTTCAGCAAAGAAAGACATAAATATACTTTAATTTTATCTTTCATCTTTATGTTTAAGAAATTCATATGAAGAGGAATATCATTGATTAATTTTCCCTGAGATACTAGTAAATTACATAAAGAATAATTTCAGTCTGGCTAGGTTTCACACAGAATGAATTTTAAATGTAGTTGTAGTAACAGCAGGGGCTAGACCCATATAGTGGAAAGAGCATTATTTTTTTCCCAGCATGATCTAGAAAGGAAGGAAACACAAATTTAGTGCCTACTATGTGCCCGGAAAGTTACAAACATCATTTGACTTGATACAATAACTGCTGTATCTTCATTTTACAGTTGGGAAAGTGAGGCGGACAGGTTATGCAACTTGCTTAGGGTCACACAGCTAAGCAAAGTTTGGATTTCAATTCTGACTTCAGGCCAACCAACCACTGCACCACCCAGCGGCCTCTTCGGGCAAATCACTTTCCACTCTCAAGTTTCTTAGATAAAAAATGAGTTTGTACTTAGATGACCTTTGAGGTCCCTTCCAAAGTTAGTGCTATGAATTTGCTCTGACTCTGGATGTGCCATAAACCTAATGAGGTAACGGTAGGAAAGTCATTTTGGTCTGTTTCCTCTTCTGTAATTAAAGAGATCATAGCATAATGGAGTTACAGATAAGGAAACTGAGGCAGAAAGCTTAAATGACTTAGCCAGGAACCCACAGTCAATAAATGCGATTTGAACTCAGATCTTCTTTATTCCAAGTCATGTGGTTTTAGCTGCTCTGAAGCTACTCAGATACAGTAACTCTGTAGCTACTCTACTTCTACTTTGAGCTTCCTTCTGAATCTTTGAGAAGATTTCATCATCTTCTCAATCAATAATCCCCACCCCACCCCCTGCAAATTATCCAATTCAATAAAATATAAAAGCGTCATTTGTGTTTTACTCAGTGCCCTTCCCCAATTAGTCAATCTCCTTTGAAGTGGGACTTTCCGCTAAGGTCCTGGGGTAAATTCAACAGTATTATTTGAAACCCATTAAAAACAAGTCCAATTTTGGATACAGATTTCTGTACAGCTGCGGCTATTAAAAAAAATAAAACAACCTAGTCTGCTGCGGTCAGCAAAGCATATAGAAGAGAAACCTTGGGAGACGTGAGAATGTTAAATAGGTGTGTAGTGGACGGACGGAACGGGGTCTAGGGATTGGAGAAAAGATTCGGTGGCTAGCCACCCAGGTGGCTTCTACTTTCTGAGATGAAGGTGGGGAGCCTGGGGAAGAGGGATATAAGGAAGTAAAGCCGGGCGCAGCAGGCACTAGGAAAGCATCTGGACCGGCCGATGCCTCCAGCGGCGGATGGGGCGCTGGAGAGAAACTGGCAAGGCTAGGGAGGCATGCGGGACGTGTCAGACGTGTGGAAGCAGCAGAGAATACCTCTCTGAAATTTCAGTTTCGTAAAGCAGTTTCTATGATTCTTTACCCTCCCTATTTGATTGATCTAAGCAGTTTTGTTGGATATCAGGTTGTTTCACTTTCCATCAAAGTCGATATATTTTGAGATATATCCATTTTTTGGAAATTTGTTGATATAAAATTATGAAAATTATTGATAATATTGATATGGTCTTCATGTTGACAGACTATTGTCAATATTACTTTGCATTGCTGTAGCAAAGACATATGTTTGTGTCGTGCATATACTTTAATAAAACCAGTAATTTGAAAATTAAATTAATCAGTATAATGGTAACAAAAGAATTAATTCCACGTGACACGAAATGCCAATGTTGTGTTCCTAATTCTCGTTTTATTAATAAATCTCATCGAGTGGCCTTGTCACTTTTCTATCTGCTCAGTATCCGGCTTTCCCCCCCCCCCCCTTTGTGAGTTCTTTGCCAAGATTCCAGTGTCATTATGACAGATCCCGAAGGGTAGTTTTCAAAAGGCTAGACTAATCCAGGACGCGAATGGGATAAGGAATAGGAAGATCAGATTGGAGATCTTGGTAATTGCTTGAGTCTGGTACCCTCAGTAACGGGATTTCTGGTGCGGGGCATAGGTAACACGAGGGATGAAAAACTCAAAGTAGAGCCCCAGAGTTTGGCAGGAAAGTAACTAAATGATTTCTTGGGGGACAGTGTGTGGGGAAGAGAAGTGATTTCGTGTTCCCCTTAAATCATCGCATTTTAGTGTAATATTAAAAAAACCTTCAACCCTCCACAAGGAGATGATCTATTTCATTCTATATTTTCCCATTCATGACTCACATTATTGAAATCAATCTATTTAAATTGCTAAAGCCTCTCCCTACCTCTCTTAGTAGCTGATGGCTAGGAAGCTGAGAGATGTCAGTTGCTGTTTGGGGAAGGGAGTAAATGAGAATGAATAGAAAGAGATGGGTAGGTTGTGTACCTTTCTGATAGCAATTGGGGGAGGGATGGATTTATGGGGCACCTTATTTTATTTTCCATTTAATAAAACTGAGTGGATGTAAAACAGGCCGGGAGAGTAACTGGGCAGCCGGGAGGGGGCAGCAGCTGAACACACTCCTCCCTCCTTCATTACCCTTTTTTTCTCTCCTCCCTAGCCAGGACTGAAAGAATGTTTTCTCCGCCCAGGGGCGGTCGGTGGGCGTGGATGCCGGCCGGCGTCGTCAAGTCTTAGAAATAGCCTCAGTTGGCGAGGCTTCTGTGCAGAACCAGAGAGAGAAACGAAAAGGAGGGACCTGAAAGCCGACAGCCTTCGGCATTGAGAGCTCGCTTGCAAGCGGGCTTCTTCAGGCAGAAAGGTCGGGTGGGGACAGCTGGTTTGCTTGCAGTCGTCTGGGAGCCTCACCAAGCTTTTGTAGCATCCGTCACCGGAGCTACGGGGCAGCCCCCTAACTCAACATTGCTCGTGCAGCCTCTCCGAGGGTGGGGACATTTTAAGCCGAGACCTGGGAAGAAAGCTCAGCTTCAAAGCCTTTGCTACGCGTTGTAAGGCTTGGGTTTTTTTTTTTTTTGAAAGACTTTTTTTTTTGGTTGCTTTTTAAAGATCGTGCTGTGGTTGTATCTACCGTACGCATCTTTTCCCCTCCTTGCTCTCCTCTCACTTTGTCTAGTGAGGTCTTTTGATTCTAAATTTCATTTGTAAATTTAGTGAGTTTGGGCAGGGGAAGGGCGGTGCAGCCCCGAAACCTCGAAGCGAAGATGCCCTTGGAGCTGACTCAGAGTCGGATGCAAAAGATATGGATTCCTATCGATCACCGTCCTTCCTTGCCAAGACGTAGGTACCGAGATGCGGGAAGTCTAGCCCCTAGGGGGATGGGAGGGACCTATGGCGTGGACTCTCGCCTTTCCTCGAGCCTTTTTGTCTCCGTTTGAACGTGAATCCTTTCCAGAAAGCTATTGTGTAACTGAAGGGGGAGAAGCGCGCTTTTGTGTTCTAGGCGGGCTGCTCGGTGATTCCGGGATCTGTTGCGAGTGGGGAGTTAACGTGGAAGGCGCTGGAGGAGGGTTTGGGGGGGGGAAGGGGTTCCCCTGGTTCCGGAGCGGCAGGTGGTCACGTTCCTTTCTGACTCCCGAACCAGGGGATGGCTTTGGTCGTAGGTGCTCTGCAAGGATGAAGGAGGCATGCTTGGCTAGCTGGAGTGGGGAAGTGGGAAGGTAGGGGCCTCGCTTGCAGGGAAGTGGCTGGAGTTTGGTTCATAGCATCGAGGCAGAGCTACTCCTCCCCTTTTCCATAGGGGGTTATGGAGGGGGCGGAGAGGATGGGCGCAACCTGACACCGCCTGGGCCCTCATTCCTGGGCGAGAGCCCGGCGTCTCTACAGTGTCAGAGCGTGTGTAGGTTGAGAGAGGGAGGGGGAAATTCCGGTGGGAGGAGGGGAGGTAGCCAGGGGACGTAGGGGGTGGGGGTTAAAGCTAGCTCTCCTCCACGTGCGCCTAGCGATAGGGGAAAGGGGCGTCACGGGCGTGCCCAGACCGCCGGCTCATTCAGGAAAGCGAGGGCGAAAGGAAAACCCGGAGAGCTGGATCTCTTGGAAGTTGCCGAAGCCGGCCCTGCCTTTGCCCGGGGCTAGTGGTCGGGTGCCGAGAAGACGGAGCATGTCCCGCCAGTGCCGCCGCCGCCGCTGCTTCCTCGCACTTTTCCCCACCCTTGGGCTTGATTTAGACTGGCCCGGCTTTGAACTTGATTGTACAGCTGGGGCTCAGGGAGCGTCTTATGACTTGTCGGGGCTCCGGCTACAGCCCGCCTTTCCAATCCTCGGTAGCTCAGCTGGTAGCTGATGCAAGGCGCATCACGCTAGCGCTGCGGGCCACTGGAGGAGTGGGGCAGCCGTGCTGACTGCTGGGGGCGGATCTGTGGGACTGGGAGAATTAAGAGGAAACCGAAATTCTTCTGAACCGAGGCGCTGGGGAGCGCGCCCAGCTGCTTAGGGACGGGCCACCTTCGGAGTAGGGCGCGCGCTCTGTCGTCTCTCTGGCTCTTTTTAAACCCTTTTTATGCCCCCCCCCTTCTCCTTTATAATAATATCCTTCACTTCTTTCCTAGCTTAGTTTAAAAAGAGACACCTCTTAGAGTAAGTACAGAATGATTAAACCAAACGCTGCATTTTCTGTTAGGTCACAGTCAGGACCTGCTAGTGAATTCTATAGGGATAGATAGCCTTGGATCCCCCAGACAATGAAAGGTGAACTTTTATCGTCTCGAACATCTTCATCTGCACTGTAATTGTAAAAGCTTTCACAGTGAGTGGCTTGTTCTTTAATGGGGTATAAAGCATTTTCTGAGTTTGATTACTGGGATTATTTGGGCTGTCATTTCTTGAGCTATCTAATCTTTTAAGATATCCAGGTTTATTTTAGCAGGTCCTCAAGGAAAGATGGCATCGGAAAAGTCGTAGGTGATAATCTGATAAAATTCTTGTCTCAACTTCTCGTTTCATGCCTCCCGCTTCCCATAATCGGTCCCTCCCCCCTTTTACTGAGATTTAGTAATTGTAAAACTGGCCCAGGTCTTAGTATATTTGTGCCTTGCACTAATAACTGACTGACCGACTTGGAGATGGAAACTTGGCCTTGCCTTTATACTCACCCTAAGGGATTTGATCCCTTAGCAATCTATTCTAGTGTAGTGAAGGAAGGTGCTGGTGCTGCTTTGAGAGCTCTAAAATACAATTCTTGCATTTAATGTCACTTTCTCTTCTCCAGCATTCCTAGCTGGAGCCAAATATTTGATTGCTGCAGCAGGTGATCTTTGTTACCTGCTAGGCTTCCTGCCTGGGAGTGCCATTTATATTCTCTAATCAGAGAGATGATAGGGTTTGAATTGTAAAATTTTGCTTCTGCTCTTTTTTGCTTAGGCTGGAGAAAACCTGGTCTTAAACTTAAGTGCTTGGTGTAATTGGGTGTCTGTGGAAACTTTCCAGTGTAATTTGGAATGCATTTTCTCTATTTCAAATAAAGCCAAATCTTAAAGCTCTGAGCTGGGAAAGGATTATTTTAGGAATAAAATTCCCGTTTTAATTTTTTTTCCTTAACTGTGGGCAATTTGAATTCTTTTTCTGGAGAGATGGAATTTTGGGGGTCATGACAGAATTCTAAGGGCTTCCTTCAGCTTTGAGCAAATAATAACTTGAATTGTTTGACTATTGGAGAGCATAAGGGATCTTTTTTAATGTGGGTCACCATTACACTTCCGTGCTCCTGCACGTCTCGCACGAATAGAAAATATCTCTTAAAGCTCAATTGCATTCTTAGGCATTCAGAGCCCAGAGGGAAGCAAGCGGCCTTGCTGCTAGGGAGGGGCATTCAGAAAAGCAGAGGGATTTCTTTCTCTTTTCCTCTGTGCAGCTTCATACATTTAGATTTGAGAATTATCGTTGTCTTTGCCTGTCGCCAAGCTCCATTTCTCTTCATAAAACAGACAAAATGGTAAATAACCTCAGACAGAGAAGGAGAAATTTCTGTTAAGAAGCTTTACAGCCTGGCTCTCACCTGTTTTTTCCACCCTACAATTCAGCTAAACTTCTTTCTCACAGGTGTCACGCCTACCTGTCTAGCCCGCAACCCTCCCCTTCTAGTCATAGACTTTCTGGCTTCCTTAGATCCAGCTAAAATCTCACCTTCTGAGAGAAGCCTTTCCCAATCCTTAACTTGCAGCACCTTCCTTCAATTATCTCCTATTTTATCTTGTTTGCTCTTGTCTCCCAGTTTAGATTGTAAACTCCTTAGGGGAAGGAACATAGTGGCTGGCACTTAATAAATGCGGATTAGTTTCCCCCTCCCCCCCAATCGCTAAATATTGAATGTCTGAAGAAACCATCATTATTGCCAGATATTGCCAGAGTCGAGGGATGGCATAATAAAAAACTGACCTCAGAAGTTGATCTGAATTGGAGAGATTGGGAATGTCAGATGTGCATGAATAGCAGAAATGTATGGGGAAAATACATAGTAGTAACTGCTCACAGTTACGTGGAAACATAGTTTCTCAAATCATATTTGAGATAACTATGTGGACCAATAGGAATTAGGAAGACTCCTATGAGTTTAAATTGGGGCAAATCACTTCTTGTTTACCTCAGTTTCCTCCTTTGTCAAATGAACTGGAAAAGGAAATTGCAAACCATTCCAGTATCTTTGCCAAGAAAATTAGGAAATAAGGTTATAAAGTCAGCCATGACTAAACAAGTGGGAATTTAAATAATCAATTATAATTATAATCAATATACAATTCTCCAGAATTGGATATGGCAGTACAAAAAAGGGGGGGTACTTAACAAATTGCAACATTTGTTATTATTATATTAATAGATTTATTTTTTGATTTCTGAATCCTTATGCTTCCCAAATTGTTTCATCCAGGGCATTCCCACCAATCAGTTGTTTCTTACCCCAACCTGTAACCTGAATAGGAACTTAACTCTTGCTGAAATCTTCATAATGAGAGGTCAACCTGCCCTCTTTACTTGAAGACCTTAAGTGATAGGGGGGAATCCACTGGCTTGCTGTGGAAAAATTTTTTTTAAAATTTTTTTGAAAAAAAAGACCTTGTCTTGCTGACTCTATAGGGGCTATTCCGGCCAATCCTACTTTGTATTCAGTTGCTCACCATGTTAATGTCAGACTTGGGGCTGCTGCTTAATAAATGTTAATAATTGATTGATTTTGTGACTTAAGGCTTGACTGCTTTTGGAGCTAGCTTGTCATAAGAGGATTTTAAGCTTGACTTCTGGCTGGTTTTCAGATTGCTACCTTATTTAGTTGTTTACATGCTATCTGAATTGAGGCATTTTAAAAATTGGTCAGGACTTGAAATTAGCTTCACTGTTTTGTAAAATATATACTTAATTTTTTTTAATTGGATATTTTCTTGTGGTATCTTCTGTTGAGTGTCTTTCAGAGAACCCTGACTCCCAATTCTCATTTTTTCCCTGTGGCAATTGGGGTTAAGCAACTTGGCCAGGGTCACCCAACTAGGAAATATATCTGAGGCCACATTTGAACTCAGGTTCTTCTGACCTCAGGGCTGGTGCTCTACTATACCACCTAGCTGCCCCCCTGACTTGGCAATTCTCTCAGTATCTAAAATGTTTCATTTGTTCTAGGTGACTAGAACTTGGGAGGACATACCTTATCTTGAGTATCAACTTTTTATTATGCTGCTTACAGTACAAAGATCAGTTCTCTTGATAGGAAAAAAACAAGTAAAAGGGTTGAATGCTTTTATCTTCTCCAGCTATCTATAGATGTTGATAAATCAATTTCTATGCATAATTTGAGAATCTTGGGAGTTTTTTGGAGTTTTGAGTATTTATAAGAAATTAAGGATTTACAAGGCATCTAAGGTGGCTCAGTGAATACAGCACTGGACCTGGAGTCAAGAAGACTTTGAAATCACTTTACTTTTATTTTTTGCCTCAGTTACCTCACCTGAAATGATCTGGAGAAGGAAATAGCAAACTTAATAAAGTCATGAGGAGTCAGACATGACTAAATCAGTAATTCACTACCACCAGCCTCATCCTTTATATATAAAAAGGAACAGGTCTTGCTTTTGTGTTCATCCTCTATTACCATCCCTTGCTTCCATTTTTTTAAAATCTCACATTGGTTAATGATTTCCATATTGGCTTTGTGATATGCATACTTATCACTCTTTTCCTTTCTCCCCCTCTTTTCTATCTTCAGAATTGCATTGCTGACAGCTTTCTTATTCCTCTTGGGACAAAATCTTTGGAATGTGATCCTACTTAACCTTCCTTTAAACTCTTTGCTCCAAATCAAGGGTACATGTTAGACTACTCTCAGCTTTTCTCTTCCCTATCACAAATTCCATGATGGGGAGTGTTCACAAGTTTCCAAAATTCCACTTATTTCTGATTCTAGTTTGTCCTTGGAGATCTAGAATAACAGTTTCCCTTATTCCCTTGCTTTACCTTTTGAAGAATGCAACTATCATTGTCTTTCAGCTTTTGGGAAAATTGGAGAACTTAGCAGATACATAGGTGGTTGAAGTTCATTGTGACTAATATTTGATCTGTCAGGCCGTGGTCTGTTTACTGACACATCTATTTTTTCCTTTTTGAGGATCTGTAATAGTCACTGACAATCATCTAATCTTGCTCTCCACCTTTTTCTCCCTTGGTTTTCACCTAAATGTATACTTATCATTGCCTTTTTTGTAGATTTCTTTACCTGCTTATCTTAGATATACAGTATTACTATATCCCCATAACCTCATTGCTGTACTTTTGAATAAGGGGCTGTGGTCTAGTCTTGAGTCTCAGTGGTAATTTAGAGTTGAATATGCCATAAAGTGAGCAATATATATTTTTCCCCAAAGTAAAAAATGCCTAGCCACAAGAGTTTAAATATATGGGAGATAATTTGAGTGCACTATATCCCAGTCTAGCTCCAGCCCTGTTCTTAACTATTTCAAGAGAACACAGGATGTATTTGATGGGTATCATCTTGTTTCTGACTTGGTTCTGGAGTCAGGAGGTCTAGATTCAAATGCTGCCTTCAATTTCTGGTTTCCTCGTTTATAAAGTAAGGAATACTGATAGTACTCATCCAGTAGAGAAACAAACCTATTACAACACAGGCCTTTTTTTGAAATTTGGTGTTCCCAGCAGGACTGGAATCAGATAGACTCATCTTGCTGAGTTCAAGTCTGGCCTCAGATACTAGCAGTATGCCTCAAGTTTCCTTATTTGCAAAATAAGCTGGAGAAGGACATGAGACACTCCAGTGTCTCTGCCAAGGAAACTCCAGATGGGATCCCATGAGAGACATGACTGATCAGCAACAACTATTATAAAGAGAGCATTCCCATTTTGAGTGGTATGGTGCCTTGAAGGACAGCTGCCATGATATCACCCCCAAGGTTTGGAAAAAACCTTGGACCAGCCAAACGGTACAGGGGCTAAAAAGAGTCCTGCTCTGGAGTCTGGAGGACATCCTATCAATACTCTGCAAGCAAAGTAGATATTTACAAAGGAGAAAATTGAAGATCGGGAAGAAAAGTGACTCAACAGGTTTAGGTTTCCTTGACTGTAAAAAATCAGCAGTTTGGACTGGGTAATCTGAGGTTCTCTCCAAGGCTAGACTTCAGTAGTTTAAAAAGAATAGAGAGGGCTAAAATGGAAATCAAGCCTTCTGACTTACTACCCCATAATTTGTCTTCTTACAAACATCCACTGCTGCTGTCAGACTGAATTCTGGGTTTGGATGGACCATTTACTGATATGCTCTAGGATATTTTGCTGCTCATGCATTTGATAGTATGAAATCCATCTGACCAGCAGTAGCCTTTCTTCCATCACCTGCTTATTCCTCCTGGGCTGTTCTTGTCTAGTGTTTCCTGCATTCCATTCTGATGAGGGCCAAGGCAGGAGACTTATCTGTTTAACATTTCCATTACTGCTGCAGAGGATTACATAACAGTAAGGTTAAAGCCAGGTAGATTTTTCACTTAGCTTTCATTCTTGCCACTCCCTATTGTTGAACTGTTTTCTCTTAGTTTACCATGGTCATGGTAAGATTAAACAAAAGAAGAGGGTGATCTTCAATTGTATTAATAGTCCCTGAGTGATCTGCTGCCTTTCTTGCTTTCTGTGGCATGGGGCCCTGTCATTTACCTGGAAGGAAAGGTGTTTTAGTCACAGTGGGAGAAGGAAGAGGAATTGGGTGAGGGTGAAGAAGGGGGAGAGATGGAATGATGGTGCATTTTTTTGATATAATCTGTCATCAGTTCTGAGATCACAGGAAATTGAGGGGTTCCCTAAGGAGGGAAAGGGGGGTGATGGTTAAGAGGGATACCTTTATTTTTTAATTAAAGCTTTTTATTTGCATAGCATGTATGGGTAATTCTTCAACATTGACCCTTACAAAAGCTTTCTGTGACAAATTTTCCCCTCTAATCCCCTCCCCTCCCCTAGATGGCAGGAAGTCCACTACATGTTAATTATATTAAATTTTTTTTTTATTTTAAGCTTTTTATTTGTATAACATATGTATGGGTAGTTCCCCAACCTTGATCTTTACAAAGCTTTCCAATACAAATTTTACCCCCAGTCCCCTCCCCTCCCCTAGATGGCAGGAAGTCCACTACATGTTAATAATGTTGAAATGCTTGAGAAGTTATGCAAGAAAAATCCTATCTACAAGAAAAAAAAAATCAGAGAAAGGCAACACAATGCAAGCAAATGTCAATAGAGATCATGAAAATGTTACATTGTGGTCCATATTTCATGTCCCTCTTTCTGGGTGTATATGGTTTTCTTCAGTGAACAACTGGAACTGGTTTGAGACAATTCTTTATTGCAGAGAGCCATGTCCATCAGAATTGATCATCATGTAATACTGTTGTTGCTGTGCATGATGATCTCCTGGTTCTGCTCGTTTCACTCAGCATCAGTTCATGCAAGTCTCTCCAGGCCTCTCTGAAATCGCCCTGCTGGTCATTTCTTACAGAACAATAATATTCCATAACATTCATATACCATAATTTATTCAGCCACTCTCCAATTGATGGGCATCCCTTCAGTTTCCAGTTTCTAGCCACTACAAAAAGGGCTGCCACAAACATTCTTGCACATGTGGGTCCCTTTAATTATATTAAAATTTGTATTATTTGTATTAAATTTGTAAGGGTCAATGTTGAAGAATTACCCATACATATGTTTTGCAAATAAAAAGCTTTAATAAAAAAAAAATTTCACCCCAGGTTAAGAACCTATGGTAGAAGTAGGTACTATAGTTGTTCTTTGCCTATGTTTCAGGTGGGGAAATAAGGTTCAGAATTAGATTGGATGACTTGACCAAGTCAATGACAGAAGTGGGACTCTTTTAACTCACTTAATCAATATTCCTTATGATTTTAGGATAAAAAAGGTCTGTGCTATGTAATAAATAGCTTGCTAATCAGCTCTTTATCCAGTGACCTGGCTCCTGGGCTGGCCCATTTGGCTAACCCTCTAATCTTTTAAACTAGGAAGCAAATCCAAGAATAGCTAAGTGGGTGTTGGAAACACTTGATCTCAGCCTAGTAAAACAGAGGACAAGCACTGCTATGTTTGGATGGAGTCGGGATGCTCAATTTAAATGAAAGGTTGTTCCTTTCCTTGACCTGGGAAGCAAAGTGCCTGTTTAGGTCTTCCTCTTCTCCCCAGATCTCCAGTTCTGGCACTTAGATGCTGTGGAACTGCATATTAAAGTCCCTGTCTAAATACATGTCCATCTGGATGAGTAGTAAAATGGAATAGTAAAGATAAAGAAGGAAGCTAAGCAGCCTTTATTGCAACCTGTGTTTCTTGGCAGCTGTGCCTTTTAACATGAATACATTTTTCATGTTACTAAGGCATTGCAGATAAGGCAAAAATCTGTTCTTGACAGTCTTGAAGACTGTCTCTTGGTTTGGGATCTTTATGGCTGCTTGCCTCTTGTTTCCATAGAGAACTAGCTGTGGAGAGAATCGGCCAGTTGTCAGTGTGCGTCTTTGCAAATGGAAACAGCTGTCATTTAGGTAATGCTGTGTAGTCTGCATAAATGATCTCATTTTGATTGACCTGAAAGCCTTGAAAGAGACTTGCTGCTTTGGGATTCAGGTACCTGAAGCTATCTAGTTGGATTGTAAAATGAATTTATTTACTGGTCTCTAACTTGGCTGAATGTGGGGTTTCTGGTTTCTCTGGTTTTTCCATTTAGTTCTGAAGCTCCTTGAGGGCAGAAATGATCCCTTGTCTCTTTATGTATATTGCTTAGTAATACCTTAGTAATACCTATCTGGCACATGAGATGTTTAATATTTGATTGATATAAAATTGGAGGAAAAAGCATTTCTCCTTGATTTACTTAAACCTTCCTTATTGTCAGGGAATATTTGCTCCTCTACCTAACCTTCAATTATCAATCACCAAGCATTAATTAAGCACCTATGGATGGGGTGGCTTATCATAGTGACCAGGGCTACCAGATTATTTGTACTGAATGTGAGAAGGGATAAAATCTAATTCCATTAGATGATAAACTTCTTAGGGGCAGTTATAAGTATTAAAGTGGAATCCAGAGGATCAGTTTAAATCTAGTCCTATGTTTATTCACAATTGCCTTGGGATGGAGTGATAAAAGGAAGATTATGCGACTGCTTGAGGGCAGGGAATGGATGAATGAATAAATGTTTTATCTTGAGCTGAGATTAGGCTGGAAAGGTATCTGGTCTTTTGGGCTCTAGTGTATTTGATTATAAGAAGCTTTGGGTGTTATCTTGTCTCTTGTTACAGATCTCATCAATTGTGTTATTTGCCTGTTTATATGCCACATACTGTGGAAATTTCGCTCAGGATATCCTGAGCGCACACAGACTCACATATACAAGTAAAAAGAGTTCTTTTTTCAAGTTCATGGTCTAATGGGTCGTACAAGGTACAAATATGTCCAAATACAGGTTAAATTTGAAATAAATCAAGGAGGAAAACTAACATTTTAGTGACTTAACAAACTAGTAGCTTTCTCACCGTCTGGGTGGGTAGTCCCTTGGAGAGACAATGATCACAGGGTAAATATAAATGATGGCTGGATGAGTGAGTCAAGCTGGGCACACATGTAGATCTGTAACTGTGCTGATTTGATAATGAGATGCAGATGTGGATTTATGGTCTTCCTTATTCTAGCCTGTGGACCTCAGCTGACCAATTCACCTACAGTGATTGTCATGGTTGGACTCCCAGCTAGGGGAAAGACTTACATGTCCAAGAAGTTGACACGCTACCTCAATTGGATTGGTGTGCCCACAAAAGGTAAGGCTGCTTCTGCTGGTATATTTTAATTTGGGATGGAGAGGTCCAGGCTATTTATTGAGTAGAGACAATTGTGGGGGAGTTGGGAGTCCTAGGTCCTCACTACAATTTTCCTCCATAAAGGGGGCATCGTGTTGCTTTTATTTACCTCCCAGACTTATTTATTCTTAGAATATCTATAAAATACTTAAATAGCTATATGGAAATTTTTATTAGACATTTAGTACCTGCTTTGTGCTGGGGAGGCTGTGCCCTCAAGGGATAATATATTCTCGGGGATCCAACCTTTACACAGAAATAAGTATGTGGGATGAGGAATGGGAAGTTATCCGGTTAATTTAGTTGGAGGGTGGGGCATGTTTATCTTAGATACCTGTTCTGCACCATCAAATTTAAGAATTTCCTGCAGTGGATCTCCTAAGATCACACAGCCAGTATGTCACAGATGAGACTTCAATGTACATCTATCTCCTGTTTCTTAGGCTCTTCCATATCCATTATTTCCAGATTTTTTTTCTCTGGGGTTTTACTTCTTGGAAAAGCCAGTTCCTGGCTATGTGGCCATATCTTTGCCATTTCACATTCCTTATTTACTATGGGAGGTCTCTTTGAGGATAATTGGGCAATCAATTAACAAAGATTTGTGTTTTAGAGACTCTTTGTATAGAGAAAAGAATGCAGCAGTCTCTGCTCTTGACGTGCTTCTATTCTGTCAGGAGAGATAATATGTACATAAATAGGAATAAATAACTAAATATAAGCTAATTTGGGGAGGATTGGGTACTAGTGGCTGGAAGGATCAGGAAACTGGAGTTTGACAAAAAAAATTCTAAGATAAGGAGAGTACATTCTTGGCCCGTGGGGCGGCTAGCCTGAAGGCATAGGCTACTGAGCCTTCTCTTACTAATGTACAGTCTGTGTTGACTAGATAAAATAGTTGTAGGCATCTGGTTTGGACGCCATCCTTGCACCGGAATGTATGTGTTGGAGCTCTCTTTGCCTTCTTTTTATAGTTTTCAACGTGGGTGAGTACCGAAGGGAAGCAGTGAAGGAATTCAGTTCTTATAATTTCTTCCATCCTGACAATGAAGAGGCCATGAAAGTTCGGAAGTAAGTTGAGAAATGTTTTTTGATTTCACCAGTTTCTTCTCCCTTAGGGCAGCTCCTCCAACCATCCTCCTAGGTCTCATTTTTAATCCTCCTGTTTTAAGGGGATGAAGAAAATATGGAATGCAATGGGACCTTAAAGTTAGGGAGGGGAGGAAAAAGAATCACAAAAGTGAAATTATTCTCTTTGCATGTGAATTGTGGTAATGTGGTGATTTAATCATGCAGCCTTTTTAGGTCACAACTCCTAGTTACCTGTACCTAGATTTACCTCTGTTAAAACACCTTAGATGATTTGGGAAAAAGCATGTATTTGCAGGGGATTAAAAACCCCCAAAAGAGGTGATTCTCAAAACTTGCATTGGGATTTGTTAGTTCCCATTCCATAAGCATAGCTAGGCAGCTAGATGGTGCAGTGAATAGAGCACTGGGTTGGAGTCAACATCCTAATTCAAATCTAGCCTCAGACATTTACTACCTGGGAAAAGCTACTTAAGTAGCTTTTTTTTTTTTTTAAGCCTTACCTCAGTTTCCTCTTCTGTAAAATGGAGTAATATCTACTTCCTGTCATAGAGATCAAATGAGAAATTTGTAGAATGCTTTTTACAAGTCTTAAAGCAATATCTAAAAGCTATATTTTGTTTTCAGTCTTTTGCTACGAGAAACAGTAAGATTGTGAGGTCCATGCTAGCTTGATCTCTGGATCAAAGAATAGTCTTTACTAGTCTTGGAAAATTGAATTGGAAAAAAATTAGTTTTGGAAAACCCAAGACCTTTTTTTTATTCTTTTTATCCTTTTTCATTTTAATAGGGAAAAGTCCTAGGAATAGTAGATTGAAGTAGATACTTAGTAGAATAGTAAATACTTAGAATACCTGGGCAAGACCTTTTTCTGATGCTTGTCTTATGTTCTTGTGTATTGCAGACAATGTGCCTTAGCTGCCTTGAGAGATGTCCAGTTGTATCTGACAGAAGAAGGTGGTCAGATTGCAGTAAGTTAAGATAGTAGTTATCCTTCCATTTCTGATCTCATGCTTGGATGAGATCCCTTCAGGGTTTGAGGCCCAGACAGGCTTTGGGATGGAATAGTAGGCAAGTAGTAGTGTATTACTTGTTGCTTGGGAAACAAGAGAAAATGCAGAGGAAATACTTGGTCCCTTCCCCTATACCTCTCTTGATGTTGGCATTTGTACTTGCCGTTTAAAGATGAACAAAAGTTTGAATATCTCAAATCCCAAGTGAAGCTAATTCATTGCTTCACCTGCTTTGATAATTAGCCTTTTGATTCCTAAGCATATTTTGTTTTCAGAATTCTTTGTTTTTTGTTTTTATTAAAGCTTTTTATTTGTATAACATATGTATGGGTAGTTCCCCAGCATTGATCTTTACAAAGCTTTCCATTACAAATTTTACCCCCAGAAAAAAAAAATCAGAAAAAGGAAACACAATGCAAGCAAACATCAATAGAGAGCATGAAAATGTTACGTTGTGGTCCTTTTTTTTTCATTTCCCTCTCTCTGGGTGTATATGGTTTTCTTCAGTGAACAATTGGAACTGGTTTGAGACAATTCTTTGTTGCAGAGAGCCATGTCCATCAGAATTGATCATCATGTAATATTGTGTTGCTGTGTATAATGATCTCCTGGTTCTGCTCGTTTCCGCATCAGTTCATGCAAATCTCTCCAGGCCGCTCTGAAATTGTCCTGCTGGTCATTTCTTACAGAGCAATAATATTCCATAACATTCATATACCATAATTTATTCAGCCACTCTCCAATTGATGGACATCCATTCAGTTTCTAGCCACTACAAAAAGGGCTGCCACAAACATTCTTGCACATGTGGGTCCCTTTCCCTCCTCTAAGATCTTTTTGGGATATAGGCCCAGTAGAAACACTGCTGGGTCAAAGGGTATGCACAGTTTGATAACTTTTTGAGCGTAGCTCCAAATTGCTCTCCAGAATGGTTGGATCCGCAGAACTCTTTATGCAGAAGAAATAAAAATTGCACTTCAAAGATATTAGCATAGGTATTCTTTCTTGGATTCCTTCTCAACTCAGATTCAGATTTGTCTATTGAATGAAAATATTTGAGTGCTAAACGAAATCCAGAGAAGAGAGCTATCTTGGGACATGAGGCTGCCTGCCAAAAGTTATTAGTTTATGATTTTGTCTAGTGAAGTTAGTATATATATTTAGTGAAATAACAGACTAAAAATTCAAAAAATTTTTCTCTTTTTCAATATACACACAGGTTTTTGATGCTACCAATACCACAAAAGAGAGAAGAGACATGATCCTTGAATTTGCAAAAGAAAATGACTTTAAGGTGAACCCCAAATCTCTCACCCTTTAACCTGGAAAAAGGGATTTTGAGAGTTGGGAGGGAAATGAGTCTTTTAGAATCCTTCCAGAATTTCCTTCCACGTCCAACTCATGTCACTTTCTATGGAAGATCTTTCCTCATCAGTATCCTCACCCCCACTCCCCAGTGGCTCCCCTCCACCAAAATATATTATATTATATATATTTTAGAATGCATATATTGTTTCTTAAATGTGTTCATCCTTTTCTCCAGGCGTTTTTCATCGAGTCTGTATGTGATGATCCTTCTGTAGTCGCCTCCAACATTAGGGTAAGAGCAGAAACTTACCCCCAGTGCTTAGAGGCAGGATTCTTGTTTCAGCCCAGCCTACTTTGTCTAAGGGAAGCTTTCTGAAAACATGTAGGCAGTGTCTTCAAGGAACCCTGGGGGAGAGGAGTGGTTCAAATAAGCAAGTCTCTGGGGCAAGATTCATGCTACAATCAAACCAACAAGCTGTAAGCTAGATGGTGAAGTGGAGTGAGCGAGCACCTGACAGGGAGAAGGAAAATAAGATTTCAAATCTGGCCTCACTTTCTAGCTGGGCAAGTCACTTAGCTCTGTTTGCCTCAGTTCCCTCATCTGTAAAATGAGCTGGAGAAGGAAAATAGGCAAACCATTCCAGTATCTTTGCCAAGAAAATAGTGGAGTCCCTATAGGATGTGACTGAAATAAATGAATAGCAACAAATTAACAGAATAGCCTTGAAGGAGCAAAAACCCAGGTAACAGAAATATACAAGTGTATACAAGTCATATATTATACGTTTCATTGTATATTTCAATGAAAATACAAGTGTTTTTTGGGACTCAGAAAATCTGAGATTCCCATGAGATTGTGGAATCCAGTTAAAAATATCACCTTTCAAGTAGATCATAGATTCTTCAAATAGATCATATATTCTTCAAGTAGATCATATATATATATTCCACACTTTCTACTTGAGGGGAAAATACTATAGTAGATAAGTATTTCTATTTTAATGTGTTAATATTTGATATACTGACAGCATCAGGTAAAGGGGTTACATATCACAGATGAAGACCTAGGTTTTAAAAAAAATGATTTCCTATACATTTTGTTTCTTTTGTAATGCTATTTTTTTTTCAGTATTTATATATTCCAAATGTTTCTGGGTTTTTCTCCCTCTTCCTAACCTTCCTCCTCAAGATAGCAAGTAATCTGATAGATTAAATATTGTCTTGCATATTGTCACATACAAGAAAAGTCAAGACAAAAAGGTTAAAGAAACATGAAAAATTGGTGAAAAAATACTATGCTTCTACATTTTCAGTCTCCATAGAGAAAAGGAATTATTTCATAAGCTCTTCATAGGTCTGTTCAAAGCTTGCCATGGCAGAAAAAAAGATTTAGGAACTCCTGTTGGATTCTTAAAAAAAGGGAAGAGTAGAAACCATAGAGAAATAAGATTATGGCATAGTAATTTTAATCAAGAGTTTCCCTGAATTTCTTTGTTCTTATCCCCTGACATTCCCAAGTAGGAACAGAGAAAATTCAGTAACTTTTTGTTGTGATGTTACTCATCACTTTTGTTTCTCTGCCTTTACAAAAAAATTTTCAAAACAAGCATGGATATTTGTTATTTATACAATTATCTTGCTGCACAAGAAAAATCAGAAAACAAAATGCAAGCAAAAAAAATGACAAGATCCCCACAGTTCCCACAGTCCTCTCTGGGTGTAGATGGCTCTCTACACTACACTCTTGTGGATGGCCACTACACTCTTGGAACTGCCCTCAATCATCTCATTGTTAGAGTTACATCCATTTTATACAATTATCATTGTATGATCTTGTTGCGCAACTTATTTTCTTAAAAGAGTTTCCTGGAGAATGCTGAATGGCTTGTCTAGGGTCACGTAAGCCAGAATGTATTGGAGGCAAAATCTGAACTGATGTACAGTCCTAATTGGTTTCCTGGCTCCTTATCTACTCTGCTGGACTGCTGCATTTAGTATTGTAACACTCCATATAATATATTATATCCATAGTGCCCTTGGGCATCTGGGTGGTACAGTGCATACTGTCAGGAACTCTTTCTGAGTTCAGATCTGGCCCTACTTAGCTGTGTGACCTTGGATTAAGTCAACCTCTTTTGGCTTCAATTTCCTCATTTGTCAATGAGCTGAAGGAGGAAACTCCTTCAGCAAACTGCTCTAATATTTTTGCAAAACAAAAAAGCAAAACCAAAAAAGCCCTCCCCACCCTCCAAAGGGGCTGAGTTGACTTGGAAACTTGAGGTTGATTTGAAGAACTGGTTCTCTACCAAGAAATGAGACATTTGCTTTCCTCTGAAATAGATAAAAGAGAAGGCAGGATTTAAGTAAACACTTTGATCACCCTAGTCTTATTTTCATTTAAGTAAAGAAATAATGGATGAGCTTCTCCTTTTTCTCCTTACCCTTGTGAAAACAGGAGGAGGTAGGCAGATGAGCATGGGGGCTTAATGACCCGCAAACTAGGCATTCATTGTCAGAATAATTGAGAGTGAACGCTAGGCTTTCCTTCTGGGATGGAAGAAGGAAATAGAACCGAGGGGGTGCTTCCTGAATTGCCCCCTTTAGTATCCCACTTATTAGTGCTGGGCACATAGTAGGCATTCAGCACATGTCAAGGACCAGACTGTCTGGTGACTTAGTCATGGAATTGGTAATGAAACATTAAATCATCAGGGACCATCCATACATGGTCATTACTGAATCTATCTGGATGCTTTTTCCTATCTTTAGTAAGGGCTGTGTGGAAGATGTGCTCTCCAGCCATCTGTCTGTCCTACCCTCAGCCTTTTTATATTCAACTTCTCACTCTACCCAAATTTTTTCAACACTGGGTATTAGGATAATCTTTTTTTATCCGAGGCCTTCTGCGCTTTCCCCTATTGAGAGCCCCAAATCCTGATTAATCTGAACAGAAAGCCTTTCTGTATGACTCATCAGCTGCCTTTTTGTGTGTTGTTGCAGGAAGTTAAACTCTCCAGCCCTGATTATAAAGATTGCAGCTCAGCAGAAGCCACGGAGGACTTCATGAAAAGAATTAATTGCTATCAAGTCACCTACCAGCCTCTTGACCCAGATAACTATGATAGGTAACTCAAGCAAATTGTCATTCTCCCTGAAATGGCTTTATTTTGATATTTACTTCTGTGTGCCAAGAAATATCTTATTGTTAGCATAATTGTTTTTTGCTGCTTCTATATGACCTCTTAACATCAGATTTGATATCCCAGTAACAGTGTTTCCATTCTGCCTTTCCATACTTATTATCTCTATCTTCCTGTCTGTCTGTCTCGCCGTCTTGTGTGTGTATTTTATATACATACATATATAAAGATGTGTGTGCATATATATATATATACATATATATGTGTATATTATATATATAAAATGTGTATTTTATACATATTATATATACACACATAATGTAAATATAATTTTGGTACCCCCAGCACCCACTACAGTGCTTGTCCTATTTTTGTTGCTTAATAGTCTGACTTGACCCCAGTTGGGATTTTCTTGGCAAAGATGCTTGAGTAGTTTGCCATTTCCTTCTCCAGCTCATTTGACAGATGAGGAAATAGGTGCCTTGGCCTACAGTCACACAACTGTCTAAGGCCAGATTTGAACTGGGTCTTCCTGATCCCCCTGCTATTTCTGTGTCCACTGTGCCATCCCAAAGTGTTTTGTCACATAAGCAAGCATTTAAGAAATGCTTATTTACTGCTTCTTGCCACACTGGTTTTAGGTCACACACACAGGGCATTGTCTTCTGCCTTTGCCTTTTCCGTGACTCTGCCCCACACCTGGAGGGCACTCCTTTTTCACATCTACCAGGAGTCCAGTTTCCACAGCTCAGGAGCCACCTTCTACATGAACCCTTTCCTGATTTCCCCCATTTGCCAGCTTTCTTACACCTACCCAAATTGCCATTATGCTAATTGGTTGTTTGACTTATTTTTGAAGTAAGTGGAAATAAATATATTGGACATGATTTAACTATCTCTTCCTTGGTACATAACTGGCAGTTATAATAAGGGAAGTTGTTGCTCAGTTCATAGTTATATATAGTTACATATAGTACCATTGTGAGAATATTGTCATTTTGCTTCTTGAGGTAAAAGGATGTATAATATTAGAATCGTGAAAAAAATAGAATAAAAGAATTCCTTTGCTCAAGAAATTTGTAGCCTAATTTTTTGAATTACTTCAAAGAATTTTTTTTTGTGAAAAGTTAAGCAGCATTAAATTGTGACAAATGCCAATAATGAATATTTCCCTATACAAAGAGGAACAAAAAGACTAATAGGACCATGAATCTCTACCAACTGCCATTCATGGGGTGGGCAAGCTAGCCAAAGTAAAGGCAAGATATCCTTGCTTTATTCAGGCTAGTCAAACTTCCACCATATCTCATCCTCTGGAGACAGCCCAGGATTTTGAACCCAAGAGCCTTGGAACAGCAGTGTCCTCCAAACCTGCTAGCCCTTTCCTTACAGCGTCATTGAGGGGAAAACAATCATGGTTCAGCATCAGAAACTCAGCAATCAGAAACTGTTTTTTATCAGAAATGACATAGTGGACTTATTTGCCAAAGGATCATGGGAACTTTACATCTGTCTTTGCCATTAAAATGTCCTGTATGATCCACCTTACCGTGTTTTGTTTTTTTTTTTTTTTTGCATAGATTGCTTAACAAATGCTTTATTCATTCGTTGTTCATAGCTTTGTTTTCCTTACATTTTAAATTTAATATACATTAGTGTTAATTTTAACATTTAATCATGATAGGATTTAAATTTAACATAATTCTAACATTGCTTAATTGTATTTTGCCCTTCTGAATCCACCACCCCACTTTAAATGCTTTTAGCTCCTAGTTCTGTCCCTGCCTTGGAATAATCCCACCAAATTCTCCTAAAGGACTTTTTATAGGAGATATTGATTTGTAATCCTGTTTTGGTTCATTCTTACTGTATTTGGGATTTCTGTACAGGAATCTGTCACTGATCAAGGTGCTTGATGTTGGCCGCCGATTCCTGGTAAACAGAGTCCAAGATTATATCCAGAGCAGGATAGTCTATTACCTGATGAACATCCACGTCCAGCCCCGGACCATCTACTTATGTCGCCATGGAGAGAGCGAGTACAACATCCTAGGGAGGATTGGTGGAGACTCCGGCTTGTCCATCCGAGGGAAAAAGGTAGGAGCAAAGAGCAGAGTGGTGTTTCCATTTCTATTAAGAGAGTTAATTATATAGTTTAGGGGTATGTGGAATGCTGAGTTTTCTTATACTGTTGAATGAGGTATGGATTTGTGGGGCTAAGGGGTGTGCTAGGGCTCTGGTCATCTGTTTCGCCATAATGAGGGCAGCTAGATGGTAAACCATGAAAGGGTTCTCAAGAGGCTGGAAAATAATGCTCCAACATCCAAACTCTTTGTTGCTTCTTGACAAAATTTCAGTTCTCCGTTGCCTTGTGCAAGTTTCTTGAGGAGCAGAATTTGAAAGACCTTAAAGTGTGGACCAGTCAACTTAAAAGGACCATCCAGACAGCAGAAGCCCTCAAACTACCTTACGAACAGTGGAAGGCCCTCAATGAAATTGATGCTGTAAGTATATATATATTTTGTTAAAGAGTGAAGAACATTTTTTTCTAGGAAGGTTAGAAAGAGCAAGTAAGGAATGCATCTATCTGTACAAGTCATCTTGAAATTCTTAACAAGTATTCTCAGCTTTGGCCTATAAACTTGCCCACAGTAGTACCTTTTTGTGTATATGTAATGTGATATCTGGTGATTCTTCTCCAGGGAGTCTGTGAAGAGATGACCTATGATGAGATCAAGGAGACTTATCCTGAGGAATATGCTCTTCGTGATCAGGACAAATATTATTACCGCTACCCTACTGGAGAGGTATTTTGGGGTGTTACCTGGGTTACCTTTTTTTGGCAAACTATCTGCATGTCCCCCCTCATACACCAAACATTTATTCAGTGATATGATATGCAGTAGTTCCATGTAATTGGAAGTGCCCATTGGGCCTTGGATCAGGCTCAGAACTATGTTCTGTGCTTTTCATATAAGACATTCAATAGATAGGCAAGGAGAAGTTTCTAACCTTGTGTCTTCTGAATGGCTAGAAGGAAAGCTTCAGTGGATGGTGATTCTCAATTGATACACAAAAATTTGGTTGGTAGAGAAAGTTGACAGAATAGTAGATTAATATTCCTTGGAAGGTGAGTTATGTCTCAGATCACTTTGGGGGAAAGTTTCTGGGCATTTCCCCCTCAACAGTAGAGCTAAACAAGTGACAGTATCTGGGAAAAAATGACTAAAAATGACTAGAATGTCCTAACTGCTCCATTACATATTCAATTTAATATAAATAAGAACAGACTACTCCCACCAGCCTCATTTAGTGCTATAGATGCTAGATTGGACACCAGCCTGGTGTCTTGTCCTGGAAGTGACAGCTTCTTAACAAATAGGCTAAACAAAAATGATGGCTGATAAACTCATTTTCTGTAGAAATAGCTACTTCTAATACCCAAGCAAAAAAACAAACCATTTTTTAACTTGGAAAGGGATTACTTTTTTCTCCCCTTTTACTCTCACCCCTCTTTGTGGGAGGCACAGAGACTGAATGTAGAATGTACATCCAGGAGAATTGGAACCTTGAGATAATATCTGAATAGTAAATCCTTCCACATTCCCCTTTCAAGTATTCATTCATACTTTGTCCTCAAAAGGTATGATTTACTCCCCTTAATGTTTATAAATGCAGTTGGATAATGCTTCTGGAAATACTCTTCTTGTCTTGTAGTCTTATCAAGACCTAGTTCAACGCTTGGAGCCAGTGATCATGGAGTTGGAGAGACAGGAAAATGTATTGGTGATCTGCCATCAAGCTGTCATGCGTTGCCTTTTAGCCTATTTTCTAGACAAGAGTGCAGGTATTTCCTATTTTGTGTGTGTGTGTTGGGGGGGGGGAGATGGGGAGGTATTTTTGCTTTTCACATTGGCATTCAGGACAGTGACATGTTTATTCTGTAAGCCAGAATCCCAATGTCCCAACACCCAGCCTTGTGACTTCATGATACCTTTCTACTTAATTCCTCCCTTGTTAGAAACTCTATGCTGATTTTATGTAGTTTTTTTCTTATTACTTAAGATATCTGGATAGGTATTATGGGCTAAATCAGAGTTTTCTGTAACTTAGACCCTTTTCTGCTGTGGGGATATTAGTTCTTTAAAATGTCTTGTTCCTAAACCAACTGTGGGCGACTCCATGATGGATATCATGTCTGTTTTCCTTTCCTTAGATGAAATGCCGTATTTGAAATGTCCCCTCCACACAGTATTGAAATTGACGCCTGTGGCCTATGGTAAGTGGCTTTCCAATAGTCAAAAAGACCTTGTCCCTCAGTCTTAGATTTGGGGGAAAGAGTTACATTCCCAGGGAATGCATTTTCTAAAATATTTTACTTACTCCTTAGGTTGCCGTGTGGAGTCCATTTATTTGAATGTGGAAGCAGTAAATACACACCGGGAAAGGTCCGAGGTGAGTGCCCGCTCTGCCTCTGGCTCCAATCCAAGAAAGTTGGTTCAGGAAGCAAAGAAAGGAGTCTCCTTAAAGAGCATTTGTGGAGGACTTTTATGGAGGGACAAGGGGCTAGTCAAATACCTTAAAGTCCTTATTGTTGGTTTGTGTGTTCAATGCTACTAGAGTTGGCCTTATGGTCAATTTTTGTTTGAAATAGCCTCAGGTGCCCTTTTGCCCTCCCTTAGACATACATACAATCTCCCACCACCCAATCTGCGTCACAATCTCAGTCTTTACATTCTGATTTCACCTAACCTAAAAATTCAGTGGAAGGTGAGAATATTTTTTTCTTTCCCTTTTTTCTTCCTTCAGAGGGGCAGCTAGGTGGCGCAGTGGTTAGAGCACCAGCCCTGAAGTCAGGAGGACCTGAGTTCAAATCTGGTGTCAGACACTTCTTAGCTGTGTGACCCTGGGCAAGTCACTTAACCCCAATTGCCTCAGCAAAAAGCAAAAAAAAACCAAAACCGAAAAAAAAAAAACCCATTGTTTCAATTCTTCTAGAATTGCAATACCAGGTTTTAGAATTCATTGGTAATTACAATTTGGACTTAGATGTAGAATGACAAAAAATAGAAAGAGAATCTGTCTAGAGGCAGTATGGTAAGGAAGATAACCTTGGGTCAACTAACAAATATGTCTGTGGGGTCTGTGGCAAGACACTTTAACTTCCTAAAGCAGCTCTCCTGATACAGTAAGTTGCAAAGATGGTACCCTGCACCTGGTAGAAGTTGTCCCATTACCTAGGAGTTGTCCAGATCCTTTTACCAGGGTTGGGATGTGATTCAGATTTCCCTTTCCTAGTAGGGCAACAGACTTTAACTGAAGGAGTCTGGTCTAAGGACCTTAAGTGAGGGGATGTCTGCTCAGAACACTTCCTGGCTTACAGTGGGTCTGAATAAAACTTTTTTAGACGAAGATCTTGGCCTGTGCCATAAATGAGTGGGAGGAGTGGTGGGGAAACACATCTACAGTGGCTTCCAGAGCCATGAATTCACCAAGTATTGTTCTTTCTAGATACAGTTAGGTTGAAGGGCAGGTTCCTGGGTTTAGGGCTGATGATTCAGGACTGACCCTCAGCTAGAACCTAAACCATCCCAAATAAAGTATCTCACTTTTAATTTTAACTAATTGGCAAGTATTTGTATTTATGGCTTCTCATTTGAAATTATGGAGCAGAGGCTTAAATTTAACCCTTTAGTTTTGAAGAAAGAGTATTAGGCCTTCTTACTTTGGCTCTAATGCTTTTGGCTCCTTACGAGGTGACCAGAGGATGATGGAAATAATACTGGATTTGGATTCAGTAGGCCAGAGGTTTCTTGGGTAAAATGAGGAGGTTAAATTCAATGTTCTCATGGTCTTTTTCCCACTCTTAAAATCCATTGCATCTCTGATGGCTCCTTATTCTTTTTGGGAGGAGTCTAGCTGTGGGAGAGGGGAGAGAACCAAGGGCTGACCAGCTATTCTTCACTCCTGTCCAAACTGTCCAAAGTCTGTGCCTCTAGTTCTGACCCTACTTGTCCAACAGGTACAGCTTTAAGGGCCCTTTGAGATCATTTCATCTAATCCCCTTTTTTGTCAAGTGTAAAAAGAGGCCCTACTGAAAGGAATCAGTAACTTGCCTAAGGACCTAGGGTCTCCTATCCCCTGGCTAGAACTGTAATCCCCAAACGCTAGAAATGGATCAGATCACTTGCTCAAGTTAGCTAAAGGAGGCATTGGAAATCCTTGGGTTGTGTTCTCATTAGCTGCTTGTGAGACTAAGTGGCCTTTGGGAATGAGCCATTAGCTAATTGAAAATGGGAGAATTGGAAATTTCTGGGATTTGCTACCTTCATACTATTTCATATTGCACATCATTCTGAAATATCAAAGAATAAGGTTCAAAAATAACATTGTAGCTCCTGTTCAAAAATCTTGAGTTATCTAGCTGAAACTACCAAAATGACAATCTGACAAGAGTATGAAGGAACTATGGGTATCACCCTTGAACCCAAAAAATAAAACAACTCAAACTCCAAGAATTTTGGCTGAGTAATTCCTCTCAATTAGATTTAACAAAACTTTCCTGTTTTGTGCCCTGCCTAAACTGACTTCTGCTTCCATTGATCAGGACCAGTAGGATTCTGTTCTAATCCTTTGGAGGCTGTGAATTTCATTGATAAAATATATATATGTTCTGATAAAGGTTTCCTTGATGCTGATTGCCCACAATTCTAATTGGTTTAAATAAGAACCATCCCCCCTACCTGAAATGGTTATCTTTTTTGTTCAGTTTGTATCTGGCTTCCCTTCTGCCCCCCACTAAATGCGTAAACCCTAAATGCCCCCCACTTCTATCTCCTTCCCTCAGTTTCTGGAAACCAGAGGGCAAAGATGAGAATATTAGATTTGGAACAGTTTGCCTCTGCTCTGAAACAAAAGGGAAAATGATTCCTTCTGTTACTTGCTTCTCTTATCCCTACTTTTCTGTGTATCTTTGGGGTTAAATCGGGGGGGGGGGGGGGAATGCATGGGAAGGTAAGGGAGAAGTCTGTGTATTTCTTTTTACTTGGCAGTTTACCCTCACCTGAGATCATTTCTTGGTTACTTGCTCTGTAAACAACTAGGTAATAATAGGGGGATAAAATATAGACCTCCCATCAGGAAGACCTGAATTTAAATCCAGCCTTAGATACTTACTGTGACTGACTGGAATAATCGAAGCACTTAAACTTCTCAGGGTTGGAGATCAAATGAGATAATTATAAAGCACTTAGCCCATGCCTGGCACGTAGGAAGCACTATATAAATATTAGCTGTCATCAGAAGAAACCTTTTGCTATTGTTTCCTTCCTTCCCCCTGCCCTTTTCTCCCTTTGATTTTTTTCCCCCTTCATAACTATCACTTTCTCTTTGTCTTTATCTCAATTAGGAAGCAAAGAGGGGACCTAACCCGCTCATGAGACGCAATAGTGTTACCCCACTAGCCAGCCCTGAACCCACCAAAAAGCCTCGAATCAACAGCTTTGAGGAGCATATGGCTTCCACTTCTGCTGCCCTGCCCAGCTGCCTGCCCCGGGAGGTGCCCACGCAAGTTAGTTGACTATTTTTTCCTTCTGTCACTTCTAAGCCTATTACCTAGAAAAGATAATAATCCTTTTAAGGTTCAGTGGTTATCTGCTTTCTACCTTCGTGTGTGATCCTCTGGAATGGTAGCATCTTCTCACCTGAAGCCTGATAGAACGGTATAGACAGACACCTGCTTTCCAGGAAAGTTCCTTTACTTGGCAGAATCAGGATGAGCAGGAAAAAAGCAGAAAATGAGTTTATTCTATACTCACATGGTGGCCAGCGAGTCTTAGAGTAGAGTTGTAGCTGAAATGTGGACAGAAAGATAACTTGTGCTCTCCCGGCCAAAGCTGAGTTGTGGTCTTTCATTCCCTGTCTATTGCAGGAAAGCATTTGGAATCAGTGACTAGGGCCGCCTCTGCAGGGCAGTAGTGAGTGATGGACTACATTACGGTAGCAGAAGCCCCTGTTGCTGGTGAATCAGGCTTCTGATGGTTGGTTATTGGGGGTTGAGTGATTGGAAATGCAGGGTGCTGAAAATATTTTCTTCTTTCTTTGATCTCACCCTTTTCCTTCTAAGCATTTCTGTTGACCCCTTGGCCCCCTATAAAAGTTAAGCCAGTCTTCAAAAAGATTTTTGAATATTTTGGATTTTGAATTGAATTTTCTGATTTGTTAGTAACAGATTATCACTCTCAGCAAGCTCCTTTATTCCGGCCCTTGTTATAATTTGTGTCTTTTTTTAAAGAAAGCCTGTACTCTTATTTGGAATTAAGAAAATGGTGGGGATTTATAGGACTTAGGGAGCAAGAGTGCTATCTGATGACTATTCCATCCATGGTGTCTTGCTTGACATTTGCTCCCTATGGCAGCTATAGACTGTGTTGGGTGTGATATAAAGGTTTACCTTTTCCATTTTTTCCTCCCAGTTTAGTTGTGGTACTATAGATTTGGGGGGAGGAGGGGGAAGTTGCCCCATTCCAGTATCAACCAGTATTGGAGAAGCCTTAACCCACTGCATTGGCCTGGCTGCTGGTTCATCCCTATTTAGGTAGCCCGGTGGCCCTCTGTTCAATGACTGTTCAGTACCTCTCTCATGCACCCTTCTCCCTATTGCATCTCCTGTAATCCCAAACTCAAGTAGTCTGACCCACCATGGCTTTTTTAATATTCTAATTATGTAAGCATTTGGAATTCCTAGCAGGGAAGGCTTGAAGTCATAGGCTAATTTGGGAGCAATAGGATTTGCCATGATGAGACTTAATTCCTGATTTCAAATGCTGTTTTTGTCTTTCCCTTCTTTTCCTACTGACCCCCCTCTCAACTTTTTTCTTCTCTCTGCAGCCTTTACTAGGGAAAGCCTGTTTGTAAGTATTTTTCTCTGAGCTATTTATAATCCCTTCCCCCATTCCCCTTATTCTCTCCCCCTCCTTTTATTATTTTTATTATTGACTTGTGAGGTCTATAGGCCTATGTGTGGGAGCATTTTTAGAGAGAAGAGAAAGGCTTTTGAAAATGTTGGAGCATCTTATGATTTTTTTTTGTTTTTATCAATTTATGATTTTTTTAAAAAGCAGGAGTAAAAGAGGCAGCGCACATTGCTTTGCTGTTGCTGCTCCTGATATTTCCTTTCTTACATAGTGTCTCTCTTTTTTTTTCCAATTGGTGATAAAATTGAATGTCTTCCGGTAAGGCCATATTGCTTATCAGAATCAGATAAGCCTTAATAGGGAAGGAATTGATTTTTTTTTCCCCATAGTGATTTTATCAAGCACATTGTGATTCTTTGAAGTAAGTTAACCACTTCCATAGCCATTTAATCTATATATATATATATATTATTAATTTATATTAACCTTTCTTAGCTTTCTGTCAGGGAAGTTCTAGTAGCAGTTGAAATATTTCAATATTGGCAGCCTAATCACTCTTCCTTGTTTATTTCCTTATTTAATGAGACAGGTCACCTTGTTCAGTATGAAAAATTAGGTTCCAGGGTTAAGATTTCTTCCTGACAAACTGTAGTTAACAAACTTCTTTAAAAAAATGTCTTCCCTTTTCCTAAATCTTCCTTTTAAAAAGAATGTGGTCACTATAGTTTTTATGTTATCTAGGCTCGGTTTATTTGTGCTTTGGCCACAGTATTACTGTGTTTAAAGGAGTACTTACTCCTTTAAACAATAACCTCCATAAGGATAGGAACTATTAACTAAATTTTGTGTTGGGCCTAGTTAAACTAGGAGTATTTGCATAAGTCCTACTTTTTTCAAACCATTTAATTTTAACCAACAGGTGAGCAAAAGTAGGGCATCTCACCTGGCACTTGTTTATAATTTCTGCTGTTATTTTAAAATTTCAAATACATATCACAATAAGGAAAAAGACCATATTCTTGCCATACCCCTGCTCTGTGTCATATTCTCTTTCTTCTTACTAACAATTGAATAGGGAAATAGGGCTCAGTGCATCCCCTAACCTCTTTCCCCCTAAGTGGCAGTATCTTGGCTAGCGGTTCCAAGGGAACGTAATGCATCTGTTGGGGGTAGTATTATAGGGAGAGCTTCACCATTTCTTTCCTGTCCTTCTGTCCCTTCTTTCTCTGTTCTGTGGGGGTAAATCATGAGCGGTGTGTATGTGTATCCTATTTATTTTGAGACCACCATAAATTTGCATCTTAAGATGCAGAGCTCTAAGCTCAGAGGTATCCAGACCATTCCCCTTGCCTCTGTCTACCCAAAATGATGCTTTGGGGAGATATCTATATGACTTGGAAAAATCAGTTTTCATCTTTCTGGATATTGAAGTGCTGTGGCCCAACCTCAAGACAGATAGCATCTCATTCCCAACTCCACAAGACCGAGCCAGACTTGAGAGTTTTGTCTAAATCCTAAATCCTAATTCTTGGGAAGGCTGTTGGATCGAGGCAAGAGATCTTGTATTCTTGGGCCTAGCATAGAAGCCTCATTCTCTGGAGTTGACCCCAGACTTTACCTTCCAAGGCTTTTCTTGCTTAGCTCATGTTGCCAAGAGGAGCTTTGGGGCCCATCCAGTCCAAGTCTGATAGTCAGTGAAATCTCAGGACAGTCAAAGTACAAAGTACTAGATTGGAAGGTGATCTATATGCGAAACTAAAACTGTCTTAACCTTTATGTTCAGCCTCATCACCTTCCTCTGCCCTCACATGCCCCTTACAACAGCTCAAACAACCTTAGTGGAAGGAGACTGAATATCTTAGGGAGGAGTCTTATGGTTTGTCAATTTATTTTGTTTTTTGAGACCCCTTTTCCAGGGTTACACTGACTAAATTGAAGTGACTCATGCTAAAGAGTAGGACAAGAATCTAGATAAGGAGTTCTTAATTTGGGGGCTGTCAATTTGTTAAGCTCGATTTGATTTGGGGCCCTACTTGGCCAAGTCCATCTATCCATCTCATGTTGCCAACTTTCTGGATGTTTCCTCCCTCTTCCCCAACCCAGGACAGATGGCTTCCATTCTGGGCATTCACAAATTTGTAGAATTTTGCCCTGTATTCTTAATTTGTTGCAGATTCTTATATTTTAGTACTCCTCCTAACCAAATTGTCAGGATAGCTTTGGGAAGGGAAAACTTAACCATGTGCAAAGTACCCACTGAACCACTAAATGACACTAGGGGAGAAGTTTTCCTTTGGAGCAATTACTAGATGGGCACACTCCCTCCAACCTGTTTTATTTTTAACTGTTTGGTTTTTTCTCCTCCTTAAACTTTCATAGCTTTCCCTACTTTGTTGTTTTTTTTTTTATGACCAGAAGAAAGTCCTATGTGTTTTCTTTTTAGGAGGTTGCTTTTAAATCATACGTACCCATGGATAACTTTTGATTTTATTGTTTTGATTGTAAATTGACATTGGTTCCCTGGAATACCCTGGCCTCTTGGGGCCAGTGTTGCCAACTGATGCTCCTTAGCTTTGGGGGGTTGGGGGGAGGAGGGCCTCACCAGCATGTTTGAGTCTTTTGCTTTGGGGGCTTGAATAGAAATAAACTAATTCTTTCTTTTCTCTTCCCCTTCCAAACAGAACCTGAATAATTCATCGAACCAATTTTGACTCTTCCTGGAACTCTGAAACAAATGAAACCAGTTGCATTCCATTGCCATTTCTGAAGCTTGGCTTATGCTCCTCCATTTAATCTGGGGCCCCAACTATCTCAGCTGCTTCTTCCATAAAACTGACCAAACTGTTGGGGTGAGGGGGTGGGCTTATCCCCTCTTGACTCCCATCATTCAACCATCTTGTGACTTTAAGGCAGTGTATACCCCTCCTGGTGTAAAGAATCCATCATTTTCCATTTTACTTATTTTTTTCTCATCATCCCATTCTTCAGTCTCAATGGATGTCTCTGGTACCCTCTCTGGAAAGGCTTTGGAAGTGTGAGGAGGGGAGAATTAGCTGAGAAGGGAATGTCTCTGCTTCTTTTCTGCCTTTCTACCTTAAGCAGATGTCTCAGGTCAGGATTTCTTACAGGAAAATTCAAGATGGCTGGCCTCCTGAAAGAAACCATCTGCTTTTTGTCTTGCCCTCTGAAGTAGAACCAGCATATAATGGCTTGGAGGTGGTTATGTGCAAGCAAAATTTGGATTTGGAGAAGTAGACCTCCTCTTCAGGAATTCCTGAGTCAGAAACCTGCCATTTGACTAAAGCAAAGACATTACTCTCCGTCATGTTTTTATTCAGAGTCTCTGTTCTTTGTGATGTGGGAATGGGTGCCCATCACCCATGGAAAGACACCATTCTCTTATATTTGCATCTTCTGTAAGAGGTAGAAATCCATACCTTTTTCCAGGGAACATGAATGCTGGGTCATGGATCACAGGAGCTGGGGCAGGTTAGGAATCATCTGCAGGGCAAAGCTTGTTTCCCAAAAGAGTTGTGCAGCACCACATTGAGACTGGCTTGGTGCAAAGCCGCCGTGTCTTGTTAGAAAGTAGACCAAGTTAGCAGACTGACCCTGGAGGGCTGGAAGACTTCCCGTTTTCAGTTCAGTAGCGAGCATCTTTGTCTCTAGCAGTGGCTACTGTCTGGATGCAGGGCTAGGGAAGACTTAATACACCTATGGCCTTCACCTGCCATTTCTTCTTGGCCCTACAAGTGGGAACAGAGAGAGAAGCCCTTGGGAAAATGCACGAATTTGGCTTCAGGGAGGAGGAAGAGACAGACCTCAGTGCCTCAGGTTAATCAATAAGTAGGCTCTTAGGTCCCATGCAGGGGGCTGAATGCTGGGGTACAATGAGAAGCCTGCTTTCCAGAGCTGAAGTTCTGGGTGTTCTCGTGGGGGCTCAGCTCATCCTAGAGCTCATGTTTGACAAGTAAGACAGTGGCAGATTGTCATAAGCATAAGCCTAAGATTCCTCCCCGCCCCCCTCTTTTTTTTTTTTAAACCATCTTGTCAATCACCCACCTTGTGGATGTGCACGCAGGCACAAGTGCATGTTTATATGTGAACTGTACAGTTTTGTTTTTTGATAGATTTGCTGGTAATCTGCTTTCTTGTACTCATCTGTTTTTAATTGACAGAAGGTGGCCAAGAATAGAATTTTGTTTAATTAGTTCATTGTGAGGATCTCTAGTATGTTTGCTCTTTTTAAAAAACAAGCTAGCATTTTAATTTGGGAAGAGTGAAGAGGAGGAGGAATATATCCAGAGATCCTAGAGATAATGCTTCTTACCTTGGAAGCGAAGTAATAGTAGAAGTAGTAGTAGCCTGAACTACACTGATGCATTTCATTTAAGGAGGTATACTTCACTCACAGTGGGAGTCTTGCTGGGACTACTGACTTTTATTTTTACCTTGTTCCTCTGGAACCAGTTTTCTGAACTTTGTATATTTGTTTGGGGGACACAGCTGTTTCCCCGCCTATTCTATATCCTGAACTCTTTTTAAGAATTGAGAAAGGGGAGAAACTGAACCACATCCATGATACTGTTTTTATTTGTAATACTTGAAATTTATTTTTTTAATATTATTTTGATAGCAAAAGCTATTTATTTATTTAATGTGTATGATGGTGCCAGGTGAGAGAGAGAAAGTGAGAGTGAGAATGAGAGAAAGATGTGTTTGGGGGGTTGGGGGAGGGTTTTCCTAAACTTGTGATATATTAGGTTTGCTTTATGTTTGTCTTTAATAATCATCTGGGATAAAACTCTGCTAGCTTGTAAACAGGGTATGCCTTTCAGAAATTTGTATATTTTGCAGTTGCTAGACAAATAAAATATCTTGTTAAAGTATACTGTGGAATATATCTGATCTTCATTTGAAAGAGCTTGTTTTATTATTTTAAGTAGCACTGATTATGCTATACTGGAATACCAGATATGAAAATTCTCTTGGAGCTAAAATTCTTCAAGCCCCTCTGGGCTTTACAAAAACATATTAGTTACATTAGTCGCTACAAAGTCACATCAGTAATGCTACAGAAATATTAGCTAAATGCTCAAATTTGAGGAAGGAATATGCTATTTAATTCAAGATACAGTTCATAGATTCATTTTTATGCAGCTAAAATTTAAAAGCCAATTTCATACAGACATTTGGGGTTCTAAATGCAAGAATTAGAAGGTAGTTGAAACACACTGGATCCAGGGTAGAAGAGGAAATGGGGACAAAATATGTGACATGATTGCCCTGAGGTTAAGCGAACCATCTCACCATCTTCCAAAGTTTAATGATCCAAAATTATATTCTTTTTCCTTGTCTCCCTCCCTTTTTACCTTTATCTATGAACTGGAACTAAGGAGAAAGGAAATATCTGAAGCTGATCACATTGCTTGAAGCGGAAGACTTCAGGATTGTATCAGGGAAAGATAAGATAAAAATCTAACTCAGGTCTCCTAAGTTTGTAGGAGATTCCTTTAACTAGGACCACCCCCAACCTTCATCTGAAATGACAGTACCTCTTCATGAATCATTCTTAACATGTTTCCTGTGGCCCAGTTAGAAAGAGATAAGATTATCTCCTGTTCTAGAATGACAAATACCCTCAAGGCCATAGCAACCAGGCCAAAATGTCTCATTGTAGAATCTCCTTTCACCTACAGGTGAAATGGGGCCAAGTGACTAAAATACACAGCCTATGCAAATTTAAGCACTATGTAAATTTAACCATTATTGTGCATATGGATAGTAGTCTTTATATATGTAAATTTTCTTAATTCAAATGTCCTCATTTGTAATTGCTTATGGTGTAATACATTCTGTTGATATTTCACATGAATAATGAATAATTAACTATTTTACATCCAGACTCACTATCTACAGTTTTTGCTATCATTAGAGTCAGTATAGTGATTTATTTCCTTGTACATGGAAGTGGTGAAATAGTGAATAAAGGGTTAGTCAGTGAGCACTGATCTTGTGTGACAGACTGCTAAGCATTCAAGAGATGCTTTCAAAGAACTCTGTCTAGACCCTGACCCAGGAAGATCCATATTCAAACGTCATTTCTGATGATTTACTAGCTGTGTGACTCTGGGTATCACTTATTTTATTTTATTTATTTTTGTTTTTTGCTTTTTTGCTGAGGCAATTGGGGTTAAGTGACTTGCCCAGGGTCACACAGCTAGGGAATATCAGTGTCTGAGACCAGATTTGAACCCAGGTCGTCCTGACTTCAGGGCTGGTGCTCTATCCACTGCGCCACCTAGCTGCCCCTATTTTATTTTTTTGAAGCTTTTTTTTCAAAATCTGCAAAAATTTTTCACCATTGACAAACCTTGTGTTCCAATTTCACCCTCCCTTACCCCCACTCCCTCTTCTGGTTGGCTAGTAATCCAATATGTTAAACATGGTAAAAAATATGTAAATCCAATATAGGCATACGTATTTATGCAATTACCATGCTGTACCAGAAGAATCAGATCAAAAAGGAAAAAATGAGAAAAATAAAATGCAAGCAAGCAACAAAGGAAGTGAAAATGCTATATTGTGAACCACACTCAATTCCCACAGTTCTCTGGGTGCAGATCCCTGGATATCACTTAACCTATGGACAAGTTTTTTAGACTTTAAATTTATTAACAATTTTAATTCCAAAGAAGATGGCAATTTTTATTAGTAGAGGAGGTTCTTCAAATGCAATTCCTTACTATGCTGCAGGCAGTGTACTGAGTAGTAGATATTCAAAGACAGAAAAGACTGCTTTCAAAGAGCTTACACATTATTAGGGGAAACAACATAGATAACATTTAAAAATACAAAGTAATTTGATGAGGGGGCTGCCTTAGCAGCTAGGGAATGGGGCACAATTGGAAGAGATTCAAGCAACCGAACTTACAGTCTTTAATGTCTCTGAACCAAAATAAGTTTCACACTCTTCTCCTCAGGACACTTTAAATATTTAAAAATGTAAAGGCTGTGTGGCTGCTAGAAGTGGTCACTCAGCCAATACTAGTTTCATGTCTTGCTCTTTTATGTGTTATCTGTTAGAATGTAAGCTCCTAAAGCCATGGACTAACTTGTATTTGTATTCCCAGGCTTTAGCCCAGTGCCTGATAGATAGTAAGGGCTTAATGAATGCTGACAATTTTACAGACTAGTAATGGAGTAGTCTAGCATCACTTATGAATGGTGAGACCTAATGGGCTACTTATGTCACAGAACCTCAGACTTTAATTCAAACTGAATTTTTTTGCCCCCAAATTACATTGTTAACTTCCTGGGTTTGCAAAGCGTATTAATCTATAAAATAATATACCAGAGACAACTTCGTATAGACGGAGCACTGGGTGGTACAGTGGACAGAAGTCTGGACCTGGAGTCAGGAAATTTCAAATTTGATTTCAGACACTAGCTGTGTGACCCTGGACAAGCCATTTAGCCCCATATGCCTCAGTTTTCTCATTTGTAAAGTAAACTGGAAAAGCAAATTCCAGTATTGTTGCCAAGAAAACCCCAAATGAGGTCATGAATTGGAGATGATCAAATAATATTTTTTTTTACTTAGATCTCTAGGTTGGCAAGGAGCCCAGAGGCCAATTAGTGCAATCCATACCTGAACAAAGATGTATTCTACAATATTCCCCCAAATCACTTTGACAAGTGAAAACCCAGTCCTTCCTGAGGGAACTCTAATAGTTTGGAAATCTCTCCTTATAAAAAGTCTATTATCTGCCTATCTACATTTTCTATCCACCATCTTTGTTTCTCTTCCTGAGGAAGAATATGTAATAAGTTCCTGTTTTACAAGATAAGCTTTTAATATAAGTATATGGATGTATGTATGTATGTGTATATATATATAAAATATATATATATATACACATATATGTGTGTGTGTGAACCATTAACCTATATGTAAGAAATTGTTTTGGACAATATGGGCAGAATTTACTACAGGCCATAGGCACTGCCTACTCGTTGAAGCACTTCTCTTGGCACTGTCTCTCTAGGCAATATTCCAGTTTTGAATATGTCCATCCACAGTTTTCCCTAGAATGTTTTAAGTTTCTTAAATTTTTTAAAAAATTGTTTAATTTTCCCCAATTATGTGAAAAAAAAATTTTAACTTTAAAAAAATTTGAGTTCTAAATTCTTTTTCCTTTCCCTTCCGAATCTTTAACAAAATCAATTTTTATACATTATGAAACAACCCTCCTCCCCCAATTAAAAATAAAGTTGAAAAAACTGTGCTTTGATCTGCTTTCAGATTCTTATCAGTTCTTTCTCAAGAGATGTATAGTTCATAAGTGATTGATACAGCACTGCACAAAATAAATTAATTTGGTAGAATTGGCATTTTTATTATATTGGCTTGGCCTACCCAATAGCAAATAATTTCTCAATTGTTTAGATCTATTTGTGTGAAAAGTGTTTTGTAATCATGTTTATATAATTTATGGGCCTGTCTTGGCAGGTAGATTCTCAAGTATTTTACATTGTTTACAATTATTTTAAGTGAAATTTGTCTTTTTGGACTTTGTCAGTAATATGTAGAAATACTTAGGTGGGTTTATTTTATATCCTGAAACTTTGCTGAAGTTCTTAATTATTTCAACTGTTTTTTCAGTTGATTAGAATTCTCTATGCTATCATATCATCTGCAGAATGATAGTTTTAGTTCTTCATTGTCTATTCTAATTCCTTCAATTTCTTTTTCTTCTCTTATTGCTATAGCTAGCATTTCTAGTACCATATTGAGTAATGGCAGTATTAACAGGCATTCTTGTTTCACCTCTGATCTTCTTGGGTGGGCTTCTAGTTTAATCCCATTACAATTCTAAAATTCTGAGTTTTTCCGCTGGCTATTCCCCATGCCTACAATGCTATCACTCCTTATCTCTACCTCTTGGATTCTGGTTTCCATCTAAGTCTTGGCTAAAATCCCATTTTCTGCAAGATACCTGGTCCCACTTCTTGTAAATGCCTGCTTGCTTACACATAGATGTTTATGAGCTCCTTGGGAGGAGGGACTATTCTTCCCTCCTCTTCCCCTCTTTGTGTCTTCAGTGCTTTAACACAGTGCCTGGTATTTATCATACTTGGTGACAATGACTTTTTCAGCTTACATTTTATATAAATAATACTCTAAGCTTTGCAAACAGCTTTACACACATGCCATTTGATTACAGCAACAATCTATGAAGAACATATTATACATAATACCTGTGAGGTTATAAGGTATTATTATTCCCATTTCACATATGGGGAAACTTGTGGTCACATAGCTGTGTCACAGTAAGAATTTGAATCCAGTTCTTCTTTGCTGAGACTAAAGCTTTATCTCCTTGCTCTATGATGTTACCTTTCATGGGGCATCCTGTTAACCTCAGAAGAACTTAATGAAGGCTCCCCTTTCTGTCCCTAGTCTCATCCCTAGGAGGTGAAATAAACCCATTTGAAAGTCTCAGGAAGACCCTCTTTTCTATCACAGGGAAAGTAGAGACACTTTCAGGCCATACCCGCCATTGAGATTCCATGAAATGAGCTGTCATCCCATAGATCTGTTTAAATAACAATTAGTTTACAAACTTTGCATGATGATGCCATTTGAGGGTGGCCACAATCCTGAGTTTTCTTAGGGAATATATCTGTTATTGTCCACCCTTTAGTTCTTTCAGACTCATTTTTTTTTTCCTGAGGCAATTGAGGTTAAGTGATTTGCCCAGGGTCACTCAGCTATGGAATGTTAAGTATCTGACATCATATTTGAACTCGGGTCCTCCTGACTTCAAGGCTGGTGCTCTATCCGCTGCGCCACCTAGCTGCCCCCTGAGTCTTCATCTTTTAGGTTTTATCAGATGAATTTGAGGCACTAAGAACAATAAAAATTATGAGGAAGAGGTAGCCTTTTTTATAAGAATTTTATGGAAAGTTAGAAAACAGTTTGGCAGAAATAAGGTTTAGATCAATATCTTAAATCATAGTCTACAAAAAGTAGTAGGTACATGACTTGGATATAAAAGGCCCTATCTTTTATTTATTTATTTATTTTTTTGCTGAGGCAATTGGGGTTAAGTAACTTGCCCAGGGCCACACAGCTAGGAAGTGTTAAGTGTCTGAGACCAGATCTGAGATCAAATTTGAACTCAGGTACTCCTGATTTCAGGACTGCTGCTCTATCCACTGAACCACCTAGCTGCCTTTCCCCCTATCTTTTAAAGAAATAGAATACACAGAAATACCTTTTGCAACAATGCTGAAGGGGAGAGTTCTTAGCCAAATAAAGGAGGAGATTGTAAAAGTCACTAAGACTATTCTGATTGCATAAAATTAAACCCTTTTTTGCCCTGAGGAAATTAATGCAGCCAGATGTAATACTCATTGGGAAACGTATTTGCATCTAATATTTCTGATAAAAGTTCACTGTGCAAAACTGAGAAGGAATCAATTTAAATTTATATAATATTTTATAGGTAAATGATCAAAGGATATGAACAAACACTTTGCTAAAAAACAATTGTAAACTACGTATCACTATTTGAAAGCATAGGCAAATCTACACTACTTTGAGATAGCTAAGTGGTATAGTAAAGCGTTAAGTTTAGAGATAAAAAGAACTGTGTTCAAATTCAGCTGCAGATACTTAATAGCTATGTGACCTAAAACAAGTCACTTAATCTGTTTGCTTCTATTTACTCAATTGTAAAGTGGAGTTAACCATACCTGTCTTGCAGGGTTGTTTTAAGGATCAAATGAGATAATTGTAAAGTGCTTAGCACATAGTAGGTGCATTATAAATTCTTATTTCCTTCTCTTTTGCCTCATGTTATGCACATGGGTAGAGTTGACAAAAATGTGAATAGTCAATGCTGGAGGAGCCATGTGAAGATAAACACAATAATGCATTGTTGCCAGACTCATAAATTCATCCAACTTTTCTTAATATCAATATGAAATTATGCAAGAAAAATGGCTAAATTGTCCATACTCCTTCACCCAGAGATCCTATTACTGGCATATGCCCCCAGGAAGTCAAAAATAAACTAAGGTCCAAAATACTAATTTGTCATTGCTTAACTATATAGTTGTGTCCTTCTCTTCATGACCCCGTGAACCAAAGTACTCCAGACCTTTCTTTTGGTATTTTAATATTCCTCATGAGATTTTCTTGCTAAAGATACTAGTTTGCCAGCTTCTGCTCCAGTGGCTGTCGACCTACTTTGTATAACCCTACACAGCATAGCTCCTGATTTCACTGAGTTATGCAAGCCCCTCTGGGATGATGAGACTAGTGATCTTAGCAGAGCTCTTTGTAATAGTAAAGAACTGGAGACTAAATTTGGGTAAAAGAATTACTGAAAAGCTTGTAATTTGCAAATGTCAAACAATATCAATAAAAAGAAATAAAACACTGTGTAATCCCCCCCAAAACCAAAGATGGGAGAGAAAACCTTCAAAGAAACCCAGGAGACAGTTAAGTGAACAAGTACATATTGTGCTTGTGATAGGCACAATGCTGAGGACAGAAAGGCAAAACATAAAAATAGTACTAGCCTTAAAGAGCTTACTTTTAAAAAATTATAGTATTTTATTTTTCCAAATACATGCAAAGATAATTTTCAAAATTCACTTTTTTTTTTTTTTTGCTGAGGCAATTGGGTTTAAGTTACTTTCCCGGTAGCCCTTTTTGTTGTGCCTAGAAACTGGAAACTGAATGGATGTCCATCAATTGGAGAATGGCTGAATAAATTATGGTATATGAATGTTATGGAATATTATTCTGTAAGAAATGACCAGCAGGACGATTTCAGAGAGGCTTGGAGAGACTTGCATGAACTAATTCTGAGTGAAATGAGCAGAGCCAGGAGATCATTATACATGGCAACAAGACTATATGATGATCAATTCTGATGGACATGGCTCTCTTCAACAATGATGTGATTCAAACCAGTTCCATTTGGTCAGTAAAGAAAGCCATATATACCCAGAGAGAGGGATGTGAAATGTGGACCACAACATAACATTTTCATGCTCTCAATTGACGTTTGCTTGCATTGTGTTTCCTTTCTCAGATTTTTTTCTTGTAGATACGATTTTTCTTGCACAGCAAGATAAGTGTGGAAATATGCATACATATATTTGATTTGATATTAACATAATTAACATGTAGTGGACTTCCTGCCATCTAGGGGAGGGGTGGCAACTAGGGGGGACAAATTTGTAACAGAAAGCTTTGTAAGGGTCAATGTTGAAGAATTACCCATACATATGTTTTGCAATTAAAAAGCTTCAATAAAATGCATTAAAAAAAAGAATTGATATAAATGTGTTTAGTAAATAATAAAAGCAGTACAATTGGCTTAAAAAAAGTTATTTGTGCAGGGTCACACAGCTAGGAAGTATTAAGTGTCTGAGACCAAATTTGAACTCAGGTCCTCCTGAATTCAGGGCTGGAGCTATATCTATTACACCAACCAGCTGCCCCAAGATTCACCTTTGCAAAATCTTGGGTTCCAGATTTTTTTTGCCTTCTTCCCCATTTGCTCCCAAGACAGCAAGCAATCTAATATAGGTTAAACATGTGCAATTCTTCTAAACATATTTCCATATTCTCCATAAGGAGCTTAGTTTCAGTCAGGAAAAACCATATATTCATGGTTGAGCTAGGTAGCACAGTAGATGGAGTTTTGCACTGAGAGTCTGGAGATGAGCCAATATTCTGCCCTGAACTTTTCCTACATCTGTGACTCTTGTGTGAGTAACTGGACCTCTCAGCCTCAATTTTCTCATCTGTTAAATGGGGATAATATTTATTTTATTTTATTTTTTATTGAGGTTAATGAGCGTCAAATGAGTTAGCAAGCAAAGTGCTTTCTAAGCCTTAAAGCACTATATAAGTGATAGCTATTATTATTATTATTGTATAAATATAAAACAAAGTAAATACAAGGAAATAAACACTGAATTATTGGGGCAGGATGCTTTATACATTATTGTATGCTGTCACTATATTGACTGTTTTTACTTAATTGAGGGTTTGATTAAGAGTGAAGAAAGAAGGCCTTTCTACTACTCCTAGAAATGACCATGAAGTAAAAACAAAATTCATCCATAAAACACAAAAAAAATCTATAAAATAAATAAAGTGAAGGAGAAGACACACAAAAAATAATTATTTAAGTATCTTATAATTTCTAAAGGAGTTAGAATAAAACAATCTTTTTTTTTTTTTTTTTTTTTGTCTCCAGGAGACAGAATAGAACTGAGTGGCACACATTGTAATGATGAGCACATTGTACTTCCAAGAATAGCAGCTGGTTTAATCATAGATAGGTCAGGAAAAACGGCTGTGCCATAAAAGAATCAATGAAGCATGAACCATAGGCTAAGAAAAACTATACCAATTAACTCTTCATCCTCATCCCTAGAGCTCTGTAGGATGTATTTATTTCATTCATTTGATGCAGGTTATTTCCAGATTTTGTGTCATTGTTACATGGATTCTATATCTGGTAAGCATCTATGTGATTTAATTCTGTAAATGGTATTTGTATATGGCTTCTGTAGGTGGTATCCTTGTAACTCTTTATATGACTAGCTGAAAAACTGGGAAGAAAAAAAGAATAAGAATTTTTAAAAGTTTTTTTTTTCCTTTTTATACTTTAAATGCTAGACTACTAACAGTGAAAGTAATAGAAATTATCAATAAGCAAGAAACCAAAAGGTTTTATAGAAATGGTAAAAACTAAAAGCTGGTTCTTTACAAAGACTAAAAAAAGTGGTAAACCTTTAGCCAATCTGACTAAGAGCAGAAATCAGAACAACAAAATAGCTAATGAATGAGATGAAATCATAACAAAATTAGAAAAAATTAAACAAGTGATCAAAACATGCTATGCACAGTTATATACTAACAAAACTGGGAACACAAAAGAACTAGAGAGTACATCCAATAATATAAAATAGCCAAATTCAGAGACCAAATAGACTTTTTAATATCAAAAAGTATTATCTAAAACAAAAAACAAGCATATGCAATGGGGATATACTAGAGCTTTCTTACTAAGTACTCTCTCCACTATTGTCAGATATAATTCTGGAAATGCTAGTTAAAGCAATAAAATGAGAGAAAAAACTGAAAGAAGCAGATATAAAACTATCCCTGTTTGTTGATGTTATGATGGTTTACTAAGAAAGTCCTAAAGAATCAGCAATGATTCTCATTGAGGCAATAGCTTCAGCTAAGTTTCAGGCTACAAAATCAGCATCATTTCTATATAATAATAATAAAAAAAGAAAAGAGGCAGTAATATAAGGAGGTACCATTTAAAATAATTACAAAAAATTACAAAAATTAAAATACTTACACCCAAAGCAAAATCTGTTTTTATAGATTCATTGTCAAAATATGGGCAGGTAATTGGAATAGTAGATAGAGTAGTGGAGTCAGGAAGACTCGTATACCAATTTGGCTTAGATGCTTAGTAGCTGTATGGCTACACAAGTCATTTAACCTTGTTTGCCTCAGTATTTTCAATAGTAAAATGAGCTGGAGAAGGAAATGGTAAACCATTCTAGTATCTGTGCCAAGAAAACCTCAAATGAGGTCACAAAGAATTGGACTTGAGTGAAATTGACTGAAAAACAAAATTATAAAGGGCTCCTTAAAGAAATATGGAGCAATTTAAATAACTGGAGGAATATTCAATACTCGTGGTTGGACAATGCCAATATAATACAAATGAATACCAAGTACATTTACAGCTTTAATGCTATACCTATCAAATTATTGAAGTGATACTTTACAAGATCCTACAAAATCAAAACAAAATTCATTTGGAGAAGCAAAAAATCTAGAGTCTAAAGTAAAATAATGAAAAACTAGCAACGAAGAGCACTTCTAGGCCTTATTCTGTATTATAATGTAAAAGTCATCAAAACCTTTTGGTATTGGTTAAAAACTTAAGAGGGAAATTAATGAAGTATTGTATATGTGTACATAGATATACATATACATACATATATACACATATAATGCACACATATAACATACATAGGCATATATGTAATGTATATATAATATGTAAAATTATTTTGTTCATAATTCCATTTATCAATTCTTTCTTTAGATGCAGATAGTGTCTTTCTTCATGTTTTTTATTTTTAATTTGTGTCCTTGTAATAGCCAAAATCACTTTCAAAGTCATCCTTAAAACAATATTGCTGTTATTGTATATAATGCTCTCTGAATAGGAAATATATTCTTAACCAAAAGATAGAAATGATTACAAAAGATAAAATAGTTGTAGTACAGGAGAACTTGTTTTGTTTTTTTTTTTTCTTTCTTTTTCTTTTTTAACTTCTTTTAAAAATATTTTCCCCCAGTTACATTCAAAACAATTTTTTTACATTTGTTTTTAAGATTTTTGAGTTTTAGGTTCTCTCTCTTATCCCTACACACAATTAAAAAACCAACATGTGAAGTTATGCAAAACATTTCCATAACAGTCAAGTTGTGAAAGAAAACATAGATCTCCCACCCTAATGAAAATAAAAACCCTCAAGAAAGATTAAGTTAAAAATAGAGAGTAATAGAGAATGCTTAGAGCTATATTCAGACTCGATCAATTCTTTCTCTGGATATGGATAAAATTTTTCATCATAAGTCCTTCAGAGTATTTTTTTTTTTTACTACTGAGAATAGCAAAGTAATTTACAGATGATCATCCCAGAACATTGCAATTACTTTGTTTGCTCATGGAGGACTTTCCAGGTTTTTATTTTTCTAAGAGCATTCTGCCTATCATTTTCCAGAGAACAACAACATTCCAAAAGAGAAACTTGCTTAAAAAAATATTTTTTTACAATCACTATTGCTAATTATATTTCTCCCCATTTATTCTCTTTCTTCTTTGACCTTTTCCTCCTCAAAAATGTTTTGCTACTGACCACTCCCTCCCCCAATATAACCTCTTTTTTTATCACCCCCCCCCCCCTTCTCATATTCCAATGTCCTCCTATTTTCTTGCAGGGTAAGATAGATTTTTATACCCTTATTTAATATATGTGTTATTTCCTTTTTGAGCCAATTCATACAGAAGAATTTCAATGAACAATGTTAGAGGCACCCAGGGATAGCAGTTAATAAAATGTTATTATTTCTCATAAGGGGAGTAAGGGAACAGATACTAACAGGAAATTCTTGTCTTGTAGCTTTCTTTGTCCCTGATCAATGTGGTGTGGTTTGAATGTGAAATTGTGAAATGGCTTTCACACTTGAGGCAGGGACCCAAGACTTATCATGTTCCAATTTGATATAGAGTTTTAGACAAAGAGTCACCTAATATAAATAAGAGACCACTTCATTCCATAGAAGATAATAATATATAATTAGTACTAGTGAAATGGAAGTTTTTAAAATTATCTAATATGAAGAATGAGGGTCAGAGACTTAGGGGACTTAACTCCAGCTATGCTAGTTCATCAGGAATCTGGGGGTGGTGGTGCTAATGTCTAGTTTTTGAGTTTATTTGCTTTGGCATAACACATCCTAGGGGCCTAGAGTCATATCAGGCAAACCAATTTTCATTGTTTTACAACAGATAACTGATTTCACGAATTTGAAAAAGTTCTATATTAACAAAATTAAATGCCCCTGGGATAAGGGGAGAAATTAAATGGGGGAAGAACTTTGTATAAAATTGCTCAAGTATAGGTTTGGTATACACACACACAAGTACATGTACATATACACATATATGTCTTTGTGTGTGTGTGTGTGTATATATATATATCTCAAAAATCTTAGGGTGATTTTATCTTTAAAGCTTAAAAAAACTGCACTAAAGACTTTTGGGACATTCTCTATATAAGACCAAAGGCAGTTGATAAGTGGACAAAGAATATGAACAAACTATTCTCAAAAGAAGAATTGCAAATTATTAATAATTGTTTAAAAAACATGGGATAGTAGAGTAGGTAGAGTCAAGAAGACTCATCTTCCTAAGTTCATGTTTGGCTTTAGACACTCAGTAGCTGTGTAATCTTGAACAAGTCACTTAACCCAATTAGGCTCGGTTCTTCATATATAAAATGAGCTGGAGAAGAAAATGGCAAACCATTCCAAGTTCTTTGTCAAGAAAACCTTAAATGGGATCATGAAGAATCAAGCATGACTGAAACAATAGAACAACCCAATAGCAATGGAAAAAAAAATGCTCCAAATTGCTAATATTAAGAGAAATGCAAATCAAAACAAACCTAACTTTTTACCCCATACCTGACATATTGGTAAATATGATAAAAGATAGAAATGGTGTTGGAAGAATTGTGGAAAGATAAGTCACATTATTACATTGTTAGGGGAACTATGAAATGGCATAACCATTTTGGAAAGGAATTTGGAATTATGCAAATAAAGTGACTAAAATGTCCATAGACTTTGACCCAGAGATCCCATTACTAGGATTATGCCACAAGGATGTCATTGATAAGAAGAAAGGCCTATATACACCAAAATATTTATAGCAGCATTTTTTGTGGTAGCCAAGAATTGGAAGCAAAGTGGATACCCATCATTTGGGAAATGGCTAAGCAAAACTATGGTGAATGAATAAAATAGACTGTTAAAGTGCCACAAGAAATCTTGTATGCAATAAATACAGTGGAACTAAGTAGAACCAAGAGAACAATTTATACACAATCACTACAACAATGTAAATAGAAAGAACAACCACAAAATTAAAAAAGTTAATGTAAAATTATACTGAATAAGCATTATGGAAGATATATGAGAAGACAAACCTAATCTGTTTTTTTTCTCAGAAAATGTGAGAAAAAAATGTGATAATAATAAACTGTCATCAAAAAAAGGGCTGCTAGGATAAGAGAAATGTATTTGATATTTATCTTGGTTTCTCCATACTCTTTAGAGATTTTGGTGTGTAATTATGTTGGAGAAAGAGTACTATAATGGGAAGAGCACAAGCTCTAGGTGTTGTATGCTGCATGTATTTTCAGATTTTTGTAATTTTTTTGATTTTTTTTTGCTGATTGTTTTTCTTTTCTCTCTCTGTCTCTTCCTCTGTTTCTGTTTCTTGTTCTTCTTCTTTTTTTAATTAAAGCTTTTTATTTGCATAACATATGTATGGGTAGTTTTTCAACATTGACCCTTACAAAGCTTTCCTTTGCAAATTTTTCCCCCCTGGTCTCCTCCCCTCCCCTAGATGGCAGGAAGTCCACTACATGTTAATTATATTAAAATACTTGACAAGTCGAATATATGTATACATATTTCCACACTTATCTTGCTGTGCAAGAAAAATCATATCTACAAGAAAAAAAAATCTGAGAAAGGAAACCCAATGCAAGCAAACATCAATAGAGAGCATGAAAGTATTAAGTTGTGGTCATATCCCTCTTTCTGGGTGTATATGGCTTTCTTTACTCAACAATTGGAACTAGTTTGAAGCATTTCATTGTTGAAGAGAGCCATGTCCATCAGAATTGATCATCATATAGTATTGTTGTTGCCATGTATAATGATTTCCTGGTTCTGCTCATTTCACTCAGCATCAGCTTGTGCAAGTCTCTCCAGGCCTCTCTGAAATCGTCCTGCTGGTCGTTTCTTACAGAACAATAATATTTCATAACATTCATATACCATAATTTATTCAACCACTCTCGAATTGATGGGCATCCATTCAGTTTCCAGTTTCTAGCCACTATAAAAAGGGCTGCCACAAACATTGTTGCACATGTGGGTCCCTTTCCTTCCTTTAAGATCTCTTTGGGATATCAGCCCAATAGAAACACTGCTGAGTTTTTTTTTCTCATGGTTTTCTGCTTTTGTTCTAATTTTTTCTATCACATGGAAATATGTAAAAAAGAATGCATATGTATAATTCCCCCAAAATGATTGCACATGTATAACCAATATCAGATTGCTTGATGTATTGAAGGGATGGGTTAAGGGAGGAAGGGCAAAAAAAATATGGAACTCAAAATCTTACTAAAATGAATGTTGAAAACTTTACATATCATTGGAAAAAATACTGTTAAGTGAAAAAAATTCAGTAATGAAAGCTTGAGGATCAAAGTTGGCACACGGTATATTTTGGTATAGGTATCCTGAGGACTAAACATTTTGCATCATATCTAAGTGATTAATAATGATCCAACTTTCAGATCCTATGAATCTGAAGCTAAAGTGAAAAAACACAGCTTGTACTTCCTTTTGTGATTCTTTATTTCAACAAATGTAAGGAAAAAAATTGGTAATAATTGTCATTTAAAAAAGTACTAGCAGGATAAGAGAAAATAATTTTACATGTATTTAGGTTCTTTCATGCTCTGCAGGGTCTCTGCAGAGTTTCAGGATGGTGTTGAGAAAGCATGATTCAATGGGAAAGAACTGTGCTCTAGGATCAGAGGACTTGGTTCAAATCCCGCCTCCAATGATTTCTACCTCTGTGACTATGAGCCTGTCAATCTCCCTGACCCTCATTGTCCTCATTTGTAATATAAAGGAATTGAAGTAGATGGTTTCTGAATCCATTTCAGCTCTGGAACAATGATGCCCTTCCTACTTATGGGAAAAATGAATTTATGTGAGCTCTTTCATTCTTGGGATTCTGTAGAAGTCTATAATTGGAAGGAATTTTTTCAAAATACATATTAAGATAGTTTTCAGCATTAACCCTTGCAAAACCTTGTGTTTCAATTTTTTTTCTTCCTCCTTTCCCCTACCCTGTTCTGAGGACAGTAAATAATATAATATATGTTAAACATGTATAATTCTTGGAAGGAACTTCTAAAGTCATGGAAGAGGACAGAGTAAATGACTATGGATACATACAGGTAATAATGGCAATAGTTTTTATAAAGGACTTTTAGGTTTGTATAGTTATTTACAAATGTTATCTCCTTTGGGCTCACAACACTTCTGGGAGGAAGAGGCTACTATTCTCTCCAATTTATAGGTGAGGAAACTGAGGTGGACAGAAAGATGTTGAATGACTTCTTTAGGATGATACATGGTAACTACCTGAGAGTTGATTTAAACTCAGGTTTGCTTCAATTTATCCCAGATGCTTATATACACATATGTAGATACTTATTCCTACTTCTCATCTAGTACAGGAGCTTTTAAGTGTTTTTATTGGGCAACAACAAATTGTCTGCAGTGCCTTCGAAGATTCTGGCTTTGAACCAAGTCTCTACTTAATTTGAGAAATACAACTTCCATACCTTTAATTTTATTTAATGACAGTGTGTACAAGTGGATCAGCCTCACTCACTGTGGAAAATCTTAAACTGAGGTTGGGCCACCCAAAGTTGATGACGGATTTTTTCTTTTATTGTGAAAGTATCAGCTTCAGCTGTAACTTTTTTATAACGTTCTTCAGGGATGATGATAGGGTCAAGTACCTTTTAGATGTTAGCCATTGGGACAACTAGATAGCACAGTGGATAGAGAGGAGGGCCTGGAGTCAAGAAGATTCAGCTCTACTGTGTTATCTTGGGCAAGTCATTGCTTGTTTCCTCTTCTGTAAAATAAGTTGGAGAAAAATGACAAACCATTCCAGTATCTCTGCCAAGAAAACACCAAATGGAATCATGAAGAATTGGACACAACTGAATGTCATTGGTTCATATCTAAGAAAAGAATGGGGGACTACTTCAAATTTTTACCATTTGACTGGTGCTTTCTTAAGAAATGAGTTAAAGGATTTTATTTAGCCTATATCTGAGTCATTACTGAAGTGTGTTGGTAGTTTGGCTTTGATCAGTTTGATTATTTTGTACTCAAGAGGTACAGAGTGAGATAGATGGGAAGGAGAATATTGGTATATTGCCCGAAGATTTATTGTAAAAACATTAAAAGTTTTCCCAACTTCAAGATCTATAATTTGAATTGTCTTCAAAAAGTGGAAAGAGATAACTATTTTCCAAGAGATAGGGATATCCTTTTGGAAAAAAACTGTTTTGGTGATGCAGGTGGATAGAACCCTGTGTCTGAAATCAGGAAGACCTGAGTTTAAATCCATACTCAGATACTTTACTAACTGTATGATTCAGGGCAAGTCACTAATTTGTTTACCTAGGTTTCCCCAACTGTAATATGGAAGTAATATCTTCTGTCAGAGTGTTGTGAGGATCAAAAGAGATAATTATTATTTTTTTTTCTTGGCACATGTCTTTATTTCTAATGTGTAATATTTTTACACGTAATTTTATTATATGTAAAGACACTTTTTAGCATTCATTTCTTTTATCTTTTTTTCTTTTATGAGGCAATTGGCGTTAAGTGACTTGCTCAGGATCACACTTTAGCAATCATTTCTTATGGAACAATAGTACTTCATGATATTCATATACAACAACTTGTTCAGCCATTCCCCAATTGGCAGATTTTATAAATAATTGTTATGTAGTAAATAATAATTGTTATAAATTGGTTGTTTTACAGTATTTTGCAAATAATTCATACTTATATAAGAGTTAAAAATGCTTTCTTTATAGTAACCTACAAAGAAGGTAATATTATAGCTCATCTATAAGAACACTGAAGCTCTGGGCAATTTCATAGCCAATGAATCAAAAAAAAAAAAAGGATTAGAATCCAATCTATTCTATTCTAGGGTCCTTTAAAAATTTTAATTTTAATTTTATGGAATAAAACAAGAATTTTCATAACATAATGTAGTAAAAAGATGATTGCATATGAATTATTATATGTATTATATACAACTTGCTATTTCTTTTAAATATATAATAAAGTTATCATATAAATTGCTTTTTTTCCTTTTTATTTCTTTTCTCCTCCCTGCTGTACCCTAGATATGGCTACTGTCAGACACAAACATATTTGTGTGTGAGTGTATGTGTGTTTGTAAAATTATTCCATACAGAAGAATTGCACATGCTTAACATATGGAGGGGGGTGGGGAGAAGGGAGGGAGAAAAATTATTTGCATATATTTTGAAAATAAAAAGCTATTATTTAAAAAAAAGAATCTGGGAACAAATAAAGAGAAATGTCTGTGTTTGGCATTAAAAATTTTATTCTACACAGATTTCTATTTACCAGCTCTTTCTCTGGATGTAGAGAATATCCTTTTTATTATACACCTTTGATCCACTAGTGAGCATTGTATAAAAAACTTCTGCGAAGAAACTTTTGTCTTTTGGTACCTGCAAAATTTGAACTGGTTCCAGTCACATGAATTAGTATCATTGGTTCCCACTGGCTTCAGTTTGTCTTCTACTTTTCTTTATATCCTCAGCCTTAACAAATAATAAATGCATTTTTTTTAATCAACTCCTCACCCTATTAAGAGTTGTAGGTTACTGTTTCAGTTTTAAGTTGTTTGTCAATTCATGCTTATGAGTCTTGTGGTTTAAGTATTTCTTTTGGTGTAGAGGAAATATACTACTTACTATCAGCTCAGTATCTGCTTGTAGCAAAAGTACTCAGGATTTCCCCATAATCTAAGTCACCATTTTTAGTCACTAAATAATTCTCTTTTAGAGTTGGTTTCGTTTTCTGTTCAAGAATTGAATTAGGAGAAAGGGAGCAGGCATTCTGTGGGAAAGTAACAATCCCAGTCTGCCCCCTGCCACAAAAATCCATTTTTTTTAGCACAAATGTTTTGCTGTCAAGTTATACATCTTGAAAAAAATTAATATCTGAAGTAAAATTTCAGCTTACTCCAGTGGCAGTGGAGAATATATATATATGTACGTATGTATTTTGCAACAATGTCTTATATACCAGGGGTAGTATGAGAAACATTGAACAAGGAATGTCTGATCAGAAAAGGAGGAAGCTTGGTTATGTTGTGGGAGGGAGGGGAGTCAGGTAGACATTCCAAGCTCCTTAATGATACCACCAGAGATAATGCATTGGAGAGATTCTTCTCTTGGAGGACCTGCAGGAGAAGGAAGACAAGAATGGTTCAGAAGGAGAGGGCAAATATCCATGGATCTATCTTCCCTTTGGTTTTCCTTTATCCTTTTGTATAGTTCAATGTAATGTGAGTAAACAGGGAAATTCTTCCCATCTTCTAGACTCAAACCTCTACTTTCTGTCCAGTGGAGAATAGATAAGGAAAGGTCTGTGCCTTAAGTCGATTCTGGAGAGACCTGTATCCTTGTCTCTTGAACACTGAATGAGTTGTTCTTTGTCAACAAGTCTTTGATGATCCCTGTGAACTTGCTTTTTTTGGTTAATGATGCAATAATTTGGAGGTAGATTGATTATGGGGTCTGGAATCTGGGATCTGTGGTTAGGAAGACCTGAATTCAAATTCAACCTCATACATCTACTAGTTGTGTTATCCTAGGCAAGTCACTTAACCCCAATTGCCTAAAAAAAGTTTTACCTTGTAATAAATATGCTTTTTTTTTACCTTATCTTTTTGGCTTTTTTTCAACATGGCAATATGAAATATGTTTTGCATGACTTCACATGTATAATAAGTATCATATGCTTGTTTTCTCAATGAGTGGGGGAGGAGCTGGAGAAAGGGAGAGAATCTGGAATTGAAAAAAATTGTAAGTGCTAATAAATAAATGGATAAAAATAAATTATCCAAAATTTTTAAAATAAAAATTATTAAATGGATAGCTCTTCCTGATTTTGTGGTTAAACTCCATTGGTTTAGTCTCCTCTTCCATTATAGGAACCGAAAAGACAAGTAAATTAATAATATAGCTACCATTTATATAATGCTAGGTCCTGTGCTAAGAACTTTATAATTATTATCCCATTTGACTCTCACAATAACCTTGGGAGGTAGGTGATATTATTATCCCTATTTTATAGATGATGACTGAATAAATTAGGATACATGAATGTATTAGAATAATATTTTTCCATTAGAAGTGATAAAAGGAATAATTTTAGTAAAACTTGAGAAAATTTGTATAATTGATGCAAGGTAAAGGTGGTAGAACCAAAAGAGCATTTTCTAAGATAACAATAGTGTAAAAACAAATAACTTTCATTTATTGAAACTCTGATCAGCATAATGACCAGCCATTTTTTTCAGAGAATTGATGATGGAACAGGCTGCCTCCCTCTTGACAGAAAGGTAAAGGATTTAGAATGCCTAATGAGACATGGCCAGGGCAAAAATTTGTCTTATCCCTGGCATATATATGCATATTTATTTCAAAGATTTGGTCTTTCTTTGGTTTCAATGGTTGAAGGGTGGGAAATGGAGAGAGAGAAAATAGATTTTTGTTAATTGAAAAAAAAAGTAATATTATTAATTTTCTTTGTGCATGTGTTGTAAGCAATTGGGGTTAAGTGACTTGGCCAGGGTCACACAGATAGGAAGTATCTGAGATTGGATTTGAACTCAGGTTCTCCTGATTTCAGGGCTAATGCTTTATCTACTGTACCATCTAGCTGTCCTTTAAAAGAGTAATATTAATATGTGTATTGAAATGTTTTCTAAAATGTGATAGGCATTAGACTATGGCCTTAGGGACAAGAAACAGACAAAAATAGTATCAATAAACATTCACTAAATGCTTATTATGTTCCAGACAGTGTGCTATATGCTAGTTATACAAATACAAAAATGAAATGTGACCTGCATTCAAGGACCTTACATTTTTATGTGGAAGACAGAATGCACATAAACATATATAAAACCCATGTAAAGGTAGGGGGAGGGGAGAAGGCACTGTCATTTTGGTGAGGGAAACTAGGAAACATCTCACACTGAAGATCATGATTGATCTGGATCTTAAGGGAAACTAGGGATTCAGTAGAGGAAGAGGTGAGGAGGAAATAGATTCCCAGCACGGCAGCCAATACATTGAAATACTATGTGCAAAAACTGAACAGCAATGTGGTTATAACAACAGATAAATAGCAAACGGTTTGGTTGGACCATGGAGAGGAGAAATATGTAATAAGACTTGAAGTGGGGCTTAGAGTTTGGGAAGACCTTCAAAAGCCCCTAAGAGGAATACCATATAACTGGAATCCCAGGACAACCATTTTTAGCCTTTCCCTATTTTAACTTCAATTCGACAAATATTTATGAAGTGCCTATCATTTTGAAGGCATTGGGCCACCTACTGAAGGTACAAAAACAAAATCAGTTAGCCCTTCCTTTCAAGGAACTGGGGTATGATGCATATATATAATTAAGCTGTCACATAAAGTACTTTGAGATTGAGAGACTAGTAGCAGCTGGGAAGATTAGGCAATACTTCAAAAAGCAGAGAATCTTGAGGTGACTCTTGCAGGAAGAGAAGGATTCTGAGTGGTCAGGTTAAGGAAGGATTGCATTTGAGACATGGATCTAAGTATTAAAAGGTAAGAGATGGGATTTGTAGTTTTCCCTATTTTGGGAACAGAGGAAACTGAGGAAATGGAGGAACAAAGAGGAAGTGTGTGCCTGTTGTGGGGCTTATTGAGAGCTCATCACTGTAGTAGGAACACTGAAAGAAAAGCTGACAATGAGAAAAAGGTGATTCCTTGCTCTGCTCCTGCCTTCTACTTGTGTCTGTTTTTTTTTTAATTGTTAGAAGACAAGATTTGCTAGATTTTTAATATTTATTTTATAGACACCTCTGACTATGCCTTTAAGTTCCCTTGGGTCCTTTGCCACCTGAGGTGTAGAAAGCATTGGAAGCCAATGGAGAGAAGGGTCTTGCTTAGTACAGGACTGGAAGTTAAAACCCCAGTCCACTGTTCAGCTCTAACTGGGGGCATAAGCACAAGCTATTTCATAATCACAGGATCATTGCAAATCTGGGCCCTATTGCATAAATGTGCCTCATAGACTCGAGCCAAGGTTACATGGGTGATGGCCTGAGTGAATGCCTGCTTTGTTTGCCAGCTTATTTACTTGTTTTCTGAAAGGCATTTGGAGGAAGGAGCTTGCAGAATCAGATGCTCCAAGCTGTGACAAAAGTAGATGGCTCTACCCCATGTCCTTGATTTCAAGTAATTGATATTCATTTCTAACTCACTGTCTGCTGCTATGGTTTCATGTGCCAAGAGAAAACATGATTTGAATTTGGAACAAAAGAAAACAGTGGGAAGCACCACTGGCCAACTTTTTTCCTCATTTAGGGCACATATGGGAGCAATTTCTACTGCTTTGTTTGAAGGCCACTTTGCTGGAAGTTGGTGGCAAAGTCATAATGAGAAATTCTAGGACCCAGGGCAACTTCCACAAATAGCAAATGGTAGAAAACATGTATGTACTTGATGGGATAGGGAGTAAGGAACAGGGCATGCAGGGGACAGGAAGAACTCATTCCAATCTATCTCTGGCTGGTTCCTAGACTCACTGTGGCATAATAAATTTTTTTAAAAATCAGCATTGAATCTCGGAAGATATGGGTTAAATTGTTCAATTGTCCTGCTAACACATATTGGCTATGTGCCATCCTATAACTCAGCTCTATAGCTCACTGTACCAGTGAAATAATAGGATCGATCCTTATTGAAACTAATTGTTAAAGTCTGTTGTTTCTAGCTGCTAAAATACTTAAAAAGGCTCTCAGTTCTCTTTAAATTCTGAATCCTGGGACAAAGCTTGAGTTGTCCCAGTCTGCCAGTATAGCTTTAGTTGTTGGAAATTCTTCTCCTCTCCCCTCTCCCCCCGGAGGCAATTGGGGTTAAGTGATTTGTCCAGGTTCTCATAGCTAGGAAGTGTTAAGTGTCTGAGATCTGATTTGAACTCAGGTCCTCCTGATTTCAGGGCTGGGGCTCTATCCATTACACAAGTTAACTGCCCGGTGTTGCTGAAGATTCTCAAGAAAGGGAGCTGGCATTCCCTGGAAATTAGAAGATTCTTCCTGTCATTTTCCTAAGCAGTAGGGGGCCTGATATAACAACATTTGTAACACTCAAGTTAAGATAGGGTCAAAAGCTAATTAAAACAAACCAACAAAATCCCAAACTTTCTCCTCAGAGTGTATTTAATGGAGTTGGAGTGATAGCCTTGAAGGCCTTAGACTCTATGTAGCCAGAGGAAGAAGAAGGAAAGAGAACAAGCACCTATTATATGCCAGGCAATTATGTGCCAGACACAATGGTACCTCCTTTGGTCTTCACAACAACCCTGGGAGGAAAGTGCTGTTATTACCCTTATTTGTCAATTGAAGATACTGAGGCAGAGAGAAGTTAATGGTCAAAGAATTAGTAAGTCTTTGAGGTCACATTTGAATTCAGATCTTTCTGACTCTAGGCCCAACATTATCCACAAACACAACTAGGATGCTAGTGTGTAGTAGATAAGAGGAAAAAAAAAAACTGGGGGGGGGATGCAGACAGAGAGACACACGCCCGCGCACACACACACACACACACACACACAGAGGGAGAGAGACAGAGACAGAAACAGACAGACAGAGACACACACACACACACACACACACACACACACACACACACACAGAGAGAGAGGATTCACAAGGGGGTAATAATCATAATACTAACAATACAGGACTTGGAAATCTAATACATCTTGTAGTGCTAATGTTGTCCTCCAGGAAATGTGCCATCTCTAGGTTTTTTGAGAGATTCATAAAGCAATCTGGAAGCTGGGACAAGCCATATATCTCAGATTTTTTTTCAAAAATTTTTAAAGGACAGTTCTGAAAGAGTAATACAAAGATGGGTAATTTTGCCAACAAAGAAAATTTTAGTGTGGGAATTCCTTTATGACTGGTCTTTTCACATGAACATAATTGCCAGAATACACACCCTCTTCACTGAAGCTTACTGGAATATTTAGTTCAAAGTCCAGTTCAAGAAAATTTCCTTGTTTTCCCGAATGTTAGGGCCTCTCTCAGACTTCCCATATTTATTGTGTATGCACTCATATATGCCTCATTAGGTAATATTTAAGTTTTTTCAGGGCAAGGACTATTTAATTTTTGTCTTTGGATCACCAAAGTCTATAATACCTAGTATAATACCTGCTATATAGGCTCTTAAATGCTCTTTGATGGTTTGCCAGAAGATAAATTTTAGGGAGTTGTCTGATATCTTGAGAGGTTAAGTGATTTACCCAAGATCACACACTAAGTGAATGTCAGAGTCTAGACTTGAATACAGGGGTCTTTTTGACTCCAAGGTCAACATATAAACTATAAGGGCAGGATGACCAGACTTGTCCATAGTTTTTATGATATAATGGGATATTAAGACCCCAGACCTGGCACTCTATCCCCTATATCACAGTTATATTCTTGAAGCTGCTCACTTAACTCTGTAGACATCTGAGCAAATGATAGTCATCTTGCTTATTTTTGCCATTACTTGTCTATGAGTCAACACATTATCTCAGCACTTAGCACCCCACTAAGTTCCTTCACTGGGTGACTCATTCAGAGAAACTCTACTAGTCTTCCCAATTCTGGGTTCTAACGTTTGTCATGGAGCCAGGTTCCACTGATTAGCCAGTACAGAGACTCTGATCACTGACTCTGCCTTGGGAACATTGGCCAGTGAGTCATGGCTCCCTGCTCCTGTTACCATAAGCTATTCCTGCACCAGAGAAAAAAGATTTCAGTGAGTATAAATAGTTATGTACACCTTCTTGCTTGGCAAGAAAAATATTTTGATTCTTGGTGAGATTATAGAGGGAAAGTGGAACAATGGGAGAAGTTTTTTTTTAATGATTCTTAAACAAGTACAAAAATCTAAAAAGTGATAAAATTTTATCCATACAGGCAAAGGGGGGGTAAATTGTCAAAAAAATCCCCAAAACAAAGCACCCCCCCAAACTTGTGGTTCTTGATCCCCAGAAAAAACTTTAGATCTCCAGTGGGGGAAAAACCCATTAGATCAGATAATAATAGTTTCTTTTTCTTGGAGATCACATGGCATAGGGAAATAAGGCAGGCTTTAAATTTGAATTCTACTTCTGACAATTTACTATGTGTGCCAATTTGGGCAAATCACCTAATCTCCCTCAGTCATAAAATGAGGGGCTTGGATGAGTTGTTCTGTGAGACTCCTATGATGCTATATTACTAAAGAGCTTACAAAGGGTTTTCATTAAGTCCCTAAAAGGTTTAATATCATTGTGATATTTTACAAGGCTCAAATAGAACTTGAACTCCTGCCTCCAAGTCTGATGTTTGTTATGGTCAATCAGTGAGTCAGCAAGCATTTATTAAATGCCTACTTATGTACCAGGCACTATGTTGAGTACCATGGCATATTGCTTCTCAATAAAAAGTGAAATGTATGATGCTTTATAATTCATAAAGTGCTGACATATACATTTATTCACATATTTTTAGAATTTGTTTGATCTTCACAACAGGTAATGAGATAATATGTTGGTTGTCTCCTCCACTAGATTGAGAACTGCTTGGGAGAGAGGAATACCTTATTCTTCTACTTCTATCTGCAGTGCTTACCCAGTACTTGACGCTTAACAAATGCCTTTTTCATTCATTCGTTCATAATGTAAACATTATCTGATCCTTTTTATAGTTGAGCAAATAATGAAAGGTAAGGTCTTAGAGAGAGAGGCTTTCTTTTCTTGCCTTTATACCTCCAGAACCTAGTACAATATGTGCCAAGGCACATATTAAATTTTAAATAAATGCCTGCTGAATAAATTGAATGGAAGGGACTAAGGTCATACAGAGGACTAGGGGGTGGAGCTAGTAAGTGGGATTTTTTGATTCAACATCCGTCTGCTTTTTACTAAAATCATTATTGTCTAGCTTTTCTTCATGAGTCAGTATGATCTTTTAACCACATATATGTAGGATATAATAATAGATGGGGAAAATCTCTGGCAGTAAGTCATTCAGCTGCATAGATTGAAGAAACAGTGAATTTTTTTAATTGTTGTAAATCAATGTCAGTCAGCCATTTTTAGGATATTTGATTAGGAAATGCGTAAATGTACTAGGTCATCGGCCCTAGTCACCTCAATCAACCTGAATGATGTCAAAGACAAGACCAACTGAACACCTTTGCATGCTCAGCTAATTTTCTCTTAGCTACTAACATGGCTGAAATTTTGTTCTGATACAGAAAAAAAAAAAAAAACAACACAACTATAGCAGAATTTGCAAACCAGTAAGATGGCACTGGGGCAGCTCAGTGGCACAGTGGAGAGAGTGCCAAGTCTGGGGTCAGTAAGATTCATCTTTTTAAGATCAAATCTCATCTCAGACAGCTGTGTGACTCTGGGCAAGTCACTTAATCCTGTTTGCTTCAGTTTCCTCATCTATAAAACAAAATGGAGAAGGAAATGGCAAAACCATTCTAGTGTCTTTGACAAGAAAACCCTATATGGGGTCATGAAGAGTCAGATAGGACTGAAAAAGTGGCTGAACAAGATGACACCAATACATGTCATATATTGGATGTGCATTTTAGAGTTATTAATGAAGAAAGCCTTTTGTAAACTGTATCACACACTCACAGCCATTTTCTCAGTCTTCTTATATTTTATACTCCCAAATACATTCCGATCCAATAGCACTGGCTTCCTTGCTATTCTTTAAACAAGACACCTCATGTTCTGACTTTAGGCATTTTCACTGACTGTCCCCAATGTATGGAACTCTTTTTCTCTTCATCTCTACCTAAATTTAGGCTTCCCTAAGTTCTGTCAAATCCCTGCTAAAATCTCCTTCCAATCCCCCTTAATTCTACATTTTTTCTTTCTTTATTAACTTCAATTTATCCTGTATATTGTTTGTATGTACATAGTTTTTTTTGTTTTTTATGTTGACTTCCCTACTAGCTTGTGAACTCCTCAAGAGCAGAGACTTTTATTTTTCTTTGTATTCTCAAACACTCAGCAGTGTCTGGAACATGGTAGATGTTAAATAAATGTTTATTGACTGACTGAAGATGGTAAAAATATATTACCTCAAAAATAGATATTGCTTTTATTATGAGACCAACTACCAAACCAACCTATATATGGACAAGTATAGAGGGTGTTTACTTTATGAATATTCAATACTTTCCTGACATCTCAAAAGATCACTGGATGAAGGATGCTGGAGTCTGAGAATCTGGGTTCCAATCTTTCCTCTGAGTTTTCTTAATTGGCCTTGACACAACCTTCCTGGGCCTTGCTTTCCTTATCTATACAATAAGGAATTTGTGTGAGATAACTTCTGAAACCATTTCTGATTTTGTTTACTTGTATGACCTTAAATAAGTCATTTAACCTGACTAGGCTTTAGTTTCCTATTTGTTAAATTAAGGTGACTAGATGACCTCTAAAATGACTTTCAGTGCTCTAAATTCTCATTATATACACATAGCTATATGTTATATGCCTTCTTCAAATAAATGACATATTTTCTTTTTATGAATATATTTTCTTTTTTTTCTCAATAGTATTTTCTTTTTTTCCAAATAACTATAAAGATAGTTTTCAACATTCATTTTTATAAGACTTTATATTCCAAATTTGTCTCAATTTCCTCATCTATAAAATAAATTGGGGGAGGAAATGATAAGCCACTCCACTATCTCTGTCAGAAAACAAACAAACAAACAAAAAAAACCAACCTAAATAGGGTCAAAGGGAATCAGACACAGCTAAAAAAAATGACAACAACCACCAGAGGCCAAATTTGAATTCAGGAAGATGAATCTTCCTTGACTCTAGGAGTGTCACTCCTAGAGTCCCAATTGACACTGAATGCCTGCCATTCAGAATAAATGGGAAATTTTTGCTTAACATGAACATTCTTGATTTAACTTCTTTTTTTGGGGGGGGGTTTGGGGGGAATCAGACCTGTGATTTCATTGTTACAGGGAATACCAGAGAAGAAAATCTTCTCTACAGGTACAGATTATCACCTGAAACACTGAGGTCTGGAGGTCATGGAAGTCAGATTTTCTTAAGGATTTGACTTCAAGCCAATTTTTCCCCATTCTGAAAATATAACATATTATTCATGTAGTTTAAATATATTTCGTTAAACAATTTTTCTTCCCCTCTGCAGATGTTTAGGAAAATTTATTTTCTCAGAACACAAGGTCAGTTTGCCTTTTCTTAAAAGTGGACTCAGCAGGTTTACTTTTCCCCTGCTGGCAATACTTTTACATAGTCAGATGTCATAATTACTTTCTTCAGTTATCTATGGAAAATCAATAGCCACTGGAGCAAAATATGTAGACTTTTTTGGTCTTAAATGTGACCATTTATAGCCTTTTGCCTCTGTGCCTAAGGTCACGTTCAGGATAATTATCATCCAGTGGTTTCTTGGCATGTCAGGAGAGTGCTGAGTCAGACCAACAGGTCAGCCAGACAATTATATGGCAAAGATTAAAAATTAATCATTAACCAACAATGACCACAGAATCATCTCTAGCTATCTATATGATCACTTTTCTAATCTTATCTATTTTATTACTCTTCTAATCATCCTTTATTATCCAATGATCTCTTATCTGATATCTGCAGCTCACCTAACCCTCTCTATCTTATCATTTATCTAATCAATACCTATCTAATCATGTCTAATAATCTGTCTGTCTACCTTTCTGTCTATTCGGAAAAGGTGCCTGTTGTTGGTACTGATAGCATTTCTTCCAAGTACTTTCTGAGGAAAAGAATTATCTGCAAGGAGCCACTGAACTGAGGTACCAGCCTGCTGAGAGCAAGATGATACAGAGGATGGAGAAGCTCAGATGAGTCTCCTTTCCCAACTAGTTGAGCAACCTTGGAAAGGCTGTTGGTGCCACCTTCTGGAATTTGTTTAGAATTGCAGGCTGAATAAAGTAGATGTCTCCCAGCCTTTGGGATTCCTTAATCTCCAGAAGAGGCATGAGGCACAATAAACTGTATTTAAGGCTGTACCATGTGCTTAAAGGAAAGCTTGCTCATTGCTGCAAGGACTATTTTCTAGGGGCTTTGATTTGAATCTCATTTGATTTCCCTGACATCATAAAGTTATTCATTCTCTAAGCCTGTTATATTTATGTGCTTGTGAGGGGAGCTGGTGATCACATGCTAGATGTGGAGGGTTAAGTGATGAAGTTCCTAGATTATCTTGGTGGAAGCGAATGAGCCAGAGAAGCAGAAGCCCTACTAGGTAATCTGGGATCATATCAGGTAACAGGAGATTGCCTCTGACAGAAAGGTGACAATAGAAATTAAATCTTGGAGCCAGAAGAGATTATTTAATCTAGTCTTTTCCTCACTGGGGGCCAAAAATCCCATTTAAAGCAAAGCTTTTAAAAATGTGAAAATGTAAAAGGATTTCTTTGGATGCTAATCACCCCTTTTTTCTACCTCAGTTTATCTCCTGGTACACTCTAATTCTCAGGTTCCTTTTGCTCCTCATCCTGAGCCTGCTATTCTCAAATAGTGCTCTGGAAGCTAATTCTCCTAGACATTTTCCTTCCTAAATCAAACCTTTAAGTGTCAGAATTTCAGCAATGAGTCAAGAACAGGAAGGGCTTGGGCATTAGGGTCTAGAGGGTAGCTATGATGTCTCTGACCTTATAACACAGCCATTATTGCCTAATGCTTTGGGGTCATCTTTGTCTGAGACCCAGGAAAGGACTTTACAACACTATTCAAATGTCAACTGTTTTTGCTTATTGAAATAAGTTAACAGAATAGGAAAACTTCATTTCACTTCAAACTTTCTTTTCATCTAGTTCTTCCTTTCATGTTATTTCCATCTTCTGGCACTTACAGAAACCTGACTTCCCCCATGACATGCCATCTTTGGACATCCTTGTCTTGGCTACATTTTCTCTAAGTTCCCCATCCCAACTCATGGGTTCTAGAGTGGGAGTTAGAATACATTTTGTTCCCCCTTTTAGACTTTCTCTATCATCACATTAGCAACCTCTCTCCCTTTAAAGTTCATTCTGTCCATATTTCTCATCCAATCTACATCCTGGTGATTATCTACCACTTTCCAAGACATTTTCCCTCCTTTCTCAGTGTGATCAGTGTTAGGTTCAGCGTGTCTCTCTTCACCTGAACTCCTCCACCTCTTTTTACAAGAGAATTTCATCATATAGGATGATGTCACTCAAATAATGTAATTTCTTGGTTTCCAAATCCACTCAACTCCCATGGCCTATTTCTTTTCTCCATTTTATTATGCAGTAGGAGGGTTACACCCTTGATTATTATATCACTTGTAAGTGTTCCCCTTCAATCATCAAGGACTCATGATCTTTATCATTCCATCTCTTTCCATCATAACTATTCTTCATTCTGACTGACACTTCCAATCCTTATAGCCCCTTAGAACTTTCTCAGGCCATTAGCCCTATTCTGGCTTATACTTTCCACCCTTCTCAATCTTGACTCCTTAGAGAAGCAGTTTCAATTCTCTTATTTTCCATTCTCAAATCCCCTTGGGTACCTTACTTAATTTTCTCATTGTGTCTTGTATTTTGCCAAATTCTAATCCTGCTTCCTCCTCCATATTCATATGTACCTGAATGGAGTAGGAAGAAGTCAATGCAGAGAGACAATCCTTTTACTCCTCCCTAATTAGTAAGAGCTAACATTTATAAAATATTTACTATGTGACAGGGACTGTATTAAGCACCTCTCCCTAATTAATAAGAACTAACATTTATCTGGTGTTTATTAGTGGCAGGGACTATGTTAGGTACTCCTCAACTATTATCCTATTTGATTCTCACAATAATCCTAGGAGATACTGTTAGTGTCCTTATTTTACAGAGGAGAAAACTGAGGCAAACAGGTTAAGTGACTTGCCCAGGGTTACACAGCTAGTGGAGGGCCTTAGGTTGGATTTGAACTCTGTCTTCTTGACTCCAGGTCTGGCACACTACTCACCATGCCACCTAGCTTCCAACTTATTTTTGATCCTTCATCTCACTTAATACTTTTTTTTTTTTTTTGTCAAACTTCCCCACTGAATCCAATGCGCAGAGGACTTGACCTGATATAAGTACTTTATTGAGAAATTAAGACCATTCACTGTGAATGGTCTTAATTCTCCTTTCTGTTATAGAGCTTTAGGGTAATTAGGGCTAGATAATTTGCATTGGAAATGCTAGACTTATTTATAATCTTTATGTCTAAAACTGAAGTAATCTGTAATCAATAAAGGGGGGAAAGCAACATAATTACTTTAAGATATCAATATAATTTATCTGAATAATAATTGAATCTTTAACCTAATGGGGAAGATCCAGCTGCCCTCTGGTTCCCTAGAACCTCTGGGGTCAAATATACCCTCTGACATTTAAAGTTCTTCCAAACCTGAACAACTTTGTTATATATTACTCCTTGCTGCGTATTCTATGGTTCAACAATATTGGTCTTCTTGGAGTACTTCACACATAACATTGTCTCCTTTGCATTGACTCTCCCATATGTCTGAGATGCTCTCATTCTTCACGCCTATCTCTTAGAATTCCCGCTGTCTTTCAAGATGTAGCATCAGTACCATCTTCTGCATGAGCATTTTTCTCATACCCCCTTAGCAATTTGTATCCTCCTCTTCAAAATTATTTCACATTTGCTTTTCACGTGCTTTGCATATATCTGTACAGAATCATCTTGCTTCCCTCCTTAAAATATAAGTTCCTGGAGCTCAAGGACTATTTAATTTTTGGCATTGTGCTTCCAGCACCTGGCACAATTCCTGACACCTAGTGATTCTGAATAAATGCTTACTGATTGATAGAAGAAAGTACAGAGCCAGATTTCTTCTTTTAGTCTCTTCTTCCTTCCTTCCTTCCTTCCTTCCTTCCTTCCTTCCTTCCTTCCTTCCTTCCTTCCTTCCTTCCTTCCTTCCTTCCTTCCTTCCTTCCTTCCTTCCTTCCTTCCTTCCTTCCTTCCTTCCTT
>JAJPUD010004685.1:144860-186438 GCA_023553655.1 Myrmecobius fasciatus
TCTTTCTTTCTTTCTTTCTTTCTTTCTTTCTTTCTTTCTTTCTTTCTTTCTTTCTTTCTTTCTTTCTTTCTTTCTTTCTTTCTTTCTTTCTTTCTTTCTTTCTTTCTTTCTTTCTTTCTTTCTTTCTTTCTTTTTCTTCCTTCCTCCCTTCATTTCTTTCTTTTCTCTCTCTCTGTTTCTTTCTCTGTTTTTGTCTCTATCTCTCTCTGTCTTTCTGTCTCTATCTCTCTCCCCCTTCTTTCCTTCCTTCCACGAAAAGTTTAAAAGGTTCATACTATAAACTAAAAGTAATGAATAGCAATTGGCCCAAGGATCTCTGATTGCACAATGAGCCAAATACATTCTTTTTCCATTATCTTATTAGAATTTACATAGTAACTCTTTCCAAGGGACTTTGTGGTGGAATATTGTTAGTTTCTGTCCATGCAGAATAGGAAAAAATAGGAAAATTATGAAAGTAATAACTTGCTTTTCCTCTCTTTTAGAGGGAAGGGCATTGATTGTATTTATTTTTGATTTGTCTGTGTCTAGCATAATGCCTTGCATAGATGCTTAATAAATTATTTGTATAAATTTATTGAATTGAATTATTTTAGGTGTGCAATCCAAGACTTAGGACCACAGCTCTGAACTCATATGGGTTTGATATTTGGGTCCATCATAATCTAAAATCAAATAATAGTTTTAGAAGGACATTAATAAATTAGAAATTGTCCGGAAAGGAATATCCAGATTGATGAAGAGCCTTAAGATCATGTCATATGAAGATTTGTTGAAGGAACTGAAAATGTTTAGCCTAGAGGAGAGAAAGGATTTGATTGCTGTTTTAAAGGGCTGAGGCTTAGTGGTATAAGTAGCTCTAGTGCCAGGACTGGAGTAAGGAAGATTCACTTTTGTGAGTTCAAATTTGACTTCAGTCACTTACTAGTTGTGTGACTCTGGAAAAGTCACTTAGTCCTGCTTGTTTCAGTTTCCTTATCTATAAAATGAGCTGAAGAAGGAACAGCAAATCACTCCAATATCTTTGCCAAGAAAACTGCAAATGGAATCAACTTTAACAACAACAACAAAGGTCAGATTCCACAGGCCTCTCCCTGGGTGTATATGGCTTTCTTCATCACTGAACAACTGGAACTGGTTTGAATCATCTTATTGTTGAAGAGAGTCAGTCCATAAGAATTGATCATCATATAGTCTTGTTGCTGTGTATAATGATCTCCTGGTTCTGCTCATTTCACTCAGCATCAGTTTATGTAAGTCTCTCTAGGCCTCTCTGAAATCATCCTGCTGGTCGTTTCTTACAGAACAATAATATTCCATAACATTCATATACCATAATTTGTTCAGCCATTCTCCAATTGGGCATCCATTCATTTTCCAGTTTCTAGCCACTACAAAAAGGGTTGCCACAAATATTTTTGCACATGTGGGTTCCTTTCCTTCCTTTAAGATTTCTTTGGGATATAAGCCAAATAGAAACACTGCTGGGTCAAAGGGTATGCACAGTTCGATAACTTTTTGAGCATAGTTTCAGATTGCTCTCCAGAATGGCTGGATCCGTTCACAGTTCCACCAACAATGTATCAGTGTCCCAGTTTTCCCACATCCCCTCCAACATTTGTCATTATCTTTTCCTGTCATCTTAGCCAATTTGACAGGTGTGTAATGGTATCTCAGAGTTGTCTTAATTTGCTGAAAATTCAATATCTTTCCAAACTTTCCTAACTATGAAGTTCATTATCTTTTATGCTCTCTTTTAAATAATCATGAAGAAATAATCTGCCCTAGTAGATATAAACTCTCTTTCTAAGACACCTAGACCCTAAAATCACTGTTTAAAATTTCAGAAATGGATTTGGCAGTATTCATAAGCCAACTTGTGTAATGGATTTCAAGTCCTATGGGAAATAGAATTCTAATTTCTTGTAATAGTCTAGACAAGAAAAACAAGATTAAAAAAAAATTACTTCTTTTGTTTTAGTTAAGCACCAGGAAATTAGATCACATTATCCTTCTGAAAAGAACAAAGGTTGAGTGTCAACTGTTTTTCCATTATTTCTACTTTAATCTGTATTGGTAATTAATGTGTAATTCAATCTCATGCTTCTTAATGAGTCAGTTCACAGAAATTTCAGAGTTGGAAAATACTTCACAGACCTTTTGGTTCAAACCACATCTGAACAAGAATCTACTTTATAGTATCTAGAATAACTGGAAGAACTCCAGTGAAAAGGGGAGCCTAATTCTTAATAGAAATTTCTCTTTGTCTTATTTAAAAACTGCCTTTCAGCAATACCCTTCTATTACTCCCAATTTTGCCTTTTAAGAACAAACAGAACATTCCTTCCACTTCATGTTGTTATTCTTTAGTTATTTCAGTAAGATCTGATTCTTTGTGACCCCATGTAGGGTTTTTCTTGGCAAAGATACTGGAGTGCTTTGCCATTTTCTTCTCCTGATCTTTTTTTTTTTTTTTTTTTTTTTGCTTTTTGCTGAGGCAGTTGGGGTTAAGTGACTTGCCCAGGGTCACACAGCTAGGGAATGTTAAGTGTCTGAGACCAGATTTGAACTCAGGTCCTCCTAACTTCAGGGCTGGTGCTCTATCCACTGTGCCACCTAGCTGCCCCCTCCTGATCATTTTTACAGATGAAAAAACTGAGGCATACTGAGTCAAGTGACTTGCCCATGGTCACATGGGTAGTAAGTATTTGAAGATGGACTTGAATTTAGATATTGCTGACTCCAGGTTCTGTAGCTATCTACTATGCCACAAAAACCTTCTATGTCATAATTTTTATTTTTTTTTAAATTTTTAATTTAATTTTTATTTATTTATTTATTTATTTTTTTGTTGAGGCAATTGGGGTTAAGTGACTTGCCTGGGGTCACACAGCTAGGAAGTATTAAGTGTCTGAGGCCAGATTTGAACTCAGGTTCTCCTGACTTCAAGGCTGGTGCTCTATTCACTGCACCACCTAGCTGCCCCTATGTCATAATTCTTTAAATATTTGAAAACACTTACTGTGTCTTCCCCCATGTCTTTGCTTCTTCAGGATAATCATCTCCAGATCCTTCAGTTTTCAGTTGACATGACTCAAGGCCCTAGATCATCTTTCTTACTATGAATCCTTTTTTTTTTTTTTGACTTTCCAAGGATATGTGAGCTATCTTTCCCTTTAGCTAGAGCCTTCTTTCTTTTGACTTTATTTATTCCAAGAATGACAAAATTGGTCAGATTCAGTTCCTTTCTTAGTATGTTGGTTTTCTGGTCATTGAATAAGAACTTCACATTTAGATAAACAACAACAAAGTCACATTTATAGATGATTTGCAATATGGTGATTTTTAACACTCTCAGTGCCCCTTTCTACCATTCTACCACACTCAATACAGAAAAAAGAAGGGAAAGTATCATTTTGTATTTTCTTTGTTTCAATGTAGCATCGTAGCCAAAAAGCTTAAAAGAAGTTTAGGTATTAATTCTTCATTAATAGACATTGTCCAGAATGAGGGAAATGATAGTCCTGATAGGCTCTAACCTGGTCAGATTCTGATTGGAGTAAATATGACAAGGTCTAGCTGCTGTATTTGAGGAGGGAAATTGATAAGCTATATAAAGTACATTTTGTTCAGTCATTTTTCAGTTGCATTTGACTCTTTATGGCCCCATTTGGAGTTTTCCTGACAAAGATGCTGCAGTGGTTTGCTATTTTCTTCTCTAGCTCATTGTATAGATGAAGAAACCGAGACAAACTAGATAAAGTGACATACCAGGTTACCAAATGTCTGAGGCCAGATTTGAACTTTGAATCAAGAGTCTTCCTGACTCCAGACTGAATCTATCCTATGGGAAGAACATTTGAAGGAATTCCGCATTTTGAACTAGGAGAAGAGATTTCAGGGGTTGGTTGCATTATAGTCATTCTCAAGATCTGTCATACCTTAGGGTGCTTACTTAGAGTTATAGAATTTGGACCTAGAGGGAAATAAAGAACGAGTTGGAAATTACACAGAAGCAGATTTCAGATCAACAGAAAGCCAAGTTTCTTAGTCATTAAGGCTGTCCAACCCAGGAAGTAGATTGCTTCATCAGGGAGCAACTTCCCTAACATCTAAAGTCTTTAAAGAGACAAATGCTCATTAATCAGGTATGTTCCAGTATGGTTTGGTCTAGATCAGGGAGGGCTTCTTAAATTTTTTCCACTTGTGACCCCTTTTCATATGAGAACTTTTTATGTAACTCCAGGTATATAGGTATATAAAAATATATACAAGTAAAATTTTTTTATAATAAATCATAATTTTGTGACTCCCACATTCAATTAGGAGTCTTCACATGGGGTTGCAAATCACAATTTAAAGAAGCTGGGGTCTAGATGACTTCTTCCAAGATAGAGTTCTGTGATTCCAAGGAACTGGAGGAGGATCTTATCATATTTCACCACTAGATGACCAACCTAGGAAGGAAATAGGACTTGTTTGAACTTAGAGCTTGATAGCTGATCTGGGGAAGGAGTAATGTCATAACTCAGTGATGAGATAGGCAACTAAATGGCACAGTGGATAGAGTAGGGGAGATGAAATCATGAGTCTTCTGGAAATTCAAATCTGGCTCCAGAATAACAGCAAAAGGGATGAAATTAATCAAGTGCTGATGTTTAGCCATTAAAGTGTAAATACTCTCAGTGAAAATTTAGGTGGGCTCTCACAAGCCAGGTAGAACTGCTCCAGCATCCTCATGGAGAGCCCTAGCATTAAGAGGGGATGGTATGTGAAAGAGGCCCTTCATTCATGGTGAAGTTTGAGCTGAGATTTGAAGGAAGATGAGAGAGAGAGAGAGAAAGAAAGAAAAAGAGAGAGAAAAATAGCACAAGAGAGAGAAAGAGAGAGTGAGCAAGAGAGAGAGAGAGAGAGAGAGAGAGAGAGAGAGAGAGAGAGAGAGAGAGAGAGAGAGAGAGAGAGAGAGGGGGAAGTTAGGAGGACTGAGTTCAAGTCTGAGACCAGACAGTTGATGCTTATTAGCTGTATGACCTTGGACAAGTCACTTAACTGCAGTGCCAATTTTTAAAAAAAGAACCTTGGCAGATAAGTGGATGATGGAATGGGGTGAGAGAGAGACTTGAGTTAAGGATACTAAGAAAACTTACAATAGCCAAAGCATGAGATAGTGGGGTGGTTGCAATGTCAGAGGAGAGAAGCTTGTGTAGATGAGAGATGTTGTAATGGCAGAATTGACAGGGACAAGCATCAGATTGGATATGGGAGTGGAGTGTGAATGAATCCATATGGATGGTACCTATGCTATAAGTCTGAGTGACTGGGAGGATGGGAATGTCCTTGATAGGAATAAGGAATTTTGAAGAAGAAAAGATAATTTCAGTTTTGAAGACTTTCAATTCATCCCCTACTATTATTCCCCTTTACTCTATACACCTTGATTCTTGGGTTACAACTAATCTACTCAACTTCTACTCTTTAGTCTTATAGGGCAGCTAGGTGATGCAATAGGTAGTATACCTGGAATTATGAAGACCTGAGTTCAAATATGACCTCAGATACCTACCAGCTCTGTGACCCTGGAAAAGTCACTTAACCCTGTTTGCCTCAGTTTCCTAATCTATAAAATGAGCTGGAGAAGGAAATGGCAAACCATTCCACTATTTTTTACCAAGAAAACTTCACATTGGGTTATGAAAAGTTGGACACAACTAAAATGACTATGATTAAAAGTCAAGATGAAATCAAGATAGTTCAGTTTTACATAAAACCAGGATCTCCCAATCAGAAGACTCTGAAGTCCTCTCAACCAGCCTATCTATACCTGATCAAGAATGCCCTCTACAACTGATCTGACAAGAATGCAATGAGCCTTTGCTTTGAAGAGAAGATATTTAGATAGAAAGAACCCAACCTCTCCCAAAGCAGCCCATGACCCTGTCACAGCTTTAATAGTTAGGAAGTTTTTTAGTTTTTAAACAACATAAATTGAGGACACAACATATAGTGAAAAGAACATTGGACTAAAAATAAATTGTGCATTCATGTACTGATGCTGCCACTTAAATTCACTGTCTTCTAGGTATTATCTGTAAAATAAAGGGTTGTGTGTATGTGTGTGTGTGTGTGTGTGTGTGTGTGTGTGTGTGTGTGTGATTAGATGATTTTTGAGGACAATTGCAGCTCTTGTAGTCTATGCTTCTACTCTTTTTAGCACCTTAAAATTTCTCTTGTTTTTTTTTTTTTTTTTTTTTTTTTTACCACTTCTGAGGAATCAGATGTTTTCCTGCATGGACCTCAGATCCATTTATATTTGGATTTTGATCCAAATTACTTTCAGCATAATCACTTACTAATTTTAATTTGGCTAATGGTTCTCTCTAAGGAATCCTCTCTTATGGTTATATCCTCTTTCTGAGCTTTGCTGTTGATCTTGTGGTATAATAAATCTGCTAAACTACTTATTTAGTCATAGATTCATAGTCATAGTCAATTGCCTTCTCTCAATTTTTCCTCTGTCTTAGATGATTCTAATAGATATTGCCCTGGGACCCTGAAATTTAAGTAATTGATGAGCTAGGATGATAATGTACCATAAAATTATGCTGTGTGAGAAGCACTAGGAATACTGGTAATTTTAGCTTGAAGAGGAGACATGTTAGAGAGATACCATCTATCGTGATAGATGATAAATATCATGATAGGGATATCATCTATCATGATAGATGATAAATATGATAAGGATAAATATCTATCTTGATCATGACTGAGAGATGAATATCTGTCTTCAGGCATTTGAAAGGCTGTTACATGTCAGAAAGGTTGCTCTATATGGCCCCCTCACAAAGATAGAACTAGGACCAACAAGTGAACTTTGCAGAGGTAGATTTTATTTTGATATAAGGAGTAAAAATCCAACAAAACTTTCTATCCATTAAAGCTGTGACAGGGGTAGAGGCTGTCTTGAAAGATGGTGGATTCTCTCTTCCTAGAGGTCTTCTCTTCAAGCAAAGGCTCCTTGCACACTTGTCAGATGGATTGTAGAGGGCATTCTTTGTCAGGGATGGGTAGGTTAGTCGAGGGGGCTTCTCTTCTAATTGGGAGATCCTGGAATTCTCTAATGTTAGATTTGGTAAAGGACTAGAGGTTATCTGGTTCATCCACCACCATCTCCCATTCCCATTTTTCTCCCTGAAGATGAAACTGAATCCCCAGGGAAATAAAATAACTCATCCAATGTTAAGACCCTCTACTCACCAAGAGGGTCACAAACTGGCGATAATTACCATTTCCCAGGTCATCGGATGTCTCCGGAGTGGCCTTGCCACATCTCACTTCACAGATCACCCAACACGTGTGAGGCACAGCAAAGTTTATTGTTGTAAGCTACATTTTCTTCTTTCTTCTCCCTTAGTCCATCCTCCCCCCTCGTGCAGGTATCTCACTTATATACAATTTTTGACGTCAATGAGACCGTGAATTCCTTAACCTTTTTCTTGGACTGTAATTGGTTCTTAAACAACAAGATCATGTGTCATTAGGAAAAACCTGTTTTTCTAGAGTGCCCCTTTTCCCGCCATTCAAGCCTTTTTATCATGCATACTTTTTCTCAGTCCTTGTTTGCTCTTAGTAAAGATGTGTATCAGTCACGTGGGCACCAACAATCCAAAATGATTCAGGTAAGATCTGACTTCTTGCTGTCTCCCCCTTGTTTTTCTAATATACATTGCTGGGGTTCCATCTAATCCAATAAATATTTATTAACCATTTATGACAAACAAGTCATAATACAAAATGATGGGGATACAGTTAATAAAAGGACAATGCCTAACCTCACCCATATAATCTAACTAGTTTCCAATATAATTCCCATGTGACTGATTTTAAAATCTTTCCCTTATTGTGCAATATAGATCTTTCTCCTTTATTATTTCAAGAGGATTTGAGAATCAAAATGACAACTTATTCATTGTTCATAGTGAATTAGTGACAACTCAGAAGAAATTCCAGAGAATTTGCTATTTAATAGTTTAATTGTAATATCCTTCTTCCTTTTAAGTGAAATGATTATAGCTACTTTAAAGAGAAAGCTTTATTTTTGTAGAGAAAATGACACTTTTATCAAATATATTGTATTTTTTGTTCTACCACACTTTTTTTCCCTTTCCTAGAGTTGTATATTTGCTACTCTTTTTTTGTGAATATAAACAAATCATCAAATGCAGGACAGTGTCCACTTTCTCTTTCTGGAACAGGGAATAGATGTCATTACATTTGTCTAAGATTCTAAATCATCCATTTTGTGGTATTTTAGTGTTGGAAGGGCTGCATAATTGTTCAAGTCCATGCCTTTCATTTTATAAATAAGAAACTGCAGTTTAGAGAGTCCAAGGGATTTGCCTATATGATCCTATTTTTTATAAGATCATATAACTTATTGATAGAGCTAAGCCTAAAATGCAGATTTTCTGATTCCCAGTTTAGACCTTTTTCTACTACGTTGTACCTGATACAATAGAATGTATGTCATTACATGGATTTTTAAGAACTTTCCCAGAACTTGCATTACCTCTGGAAAGGAAAAATTCTTGTTCTTTCTTTTCCTTCATAATCATTTCTTCTCCTTGATTTCCTTGCAATTCACTTTTTGAATAACATCAACTAGCATTCCATATGGTATAAATACTATATTAATTATCTGTGAACTTTTTTGTACCAGTTTGCCACAGTGTTGACTCAAAAAATGGTTGAACAGGACTGAAGGATGTTATCTATCTATCTACGTATCTATCCATCTATCCAGTCATCCATCCATCTACCTACCCACTTACCCATCTACCCACCTACCTATCATCTATCTATCTATCAATCAATCAATCTATCTATCTATCTATCTATCTATCTATCTATCTATTGCCTATCCATCCATCCATCCATCTATGTATCTATCTATCTAAGTCTGAGATGCCTAAGAAATATTTTGAGCTGGATAAAATGGATTTGGGAATCAATTCAACAAGTGTTTATTGAGTATCCCTCTAGGGCAAGGCACTATACTAGCAGCCAGGTACATTGGCTAAAGAGCTGAAAGGCCTGCATTGCCTTCCTGACTTTGCTGCTTATGACCCATGGGACTTTAGGTAAATCACTTTACTTCTTAGGTACTCACTTCATTTTCTCAGCTGTAAAACCCCGGAGGATGTTATGCAAATGATAAATCCTCTGACCTATAGCTTTCTAGTTGGAAATTTGCTTTCAAGCATTTAAAGCTGATTTTACCAAATTCTATCTATAGGAGGAATGTAGCTTTCTAGTTCATTATTCTGCCCCATCTTGAAAACCTCTATACCAATCCAGATCTGTATTGGTCTGACCTGTTTCTAAAGACCTCTAGGTAAGATCATTGCACAGACTGCACTATTCCATCACTAAGCAATTCTCATTATCATTGATTTTTTCCCTTGCAGCTGATCTTATTTCTTCAAACTACAATGATATCCCCTTTTTCTGCTTTTAATGGACATGTCAACTTTATTGCTGTCTTCTCCTATGAAAATGACATTTGTGATTTACCTGCAATAATACTGTTTTGTTTTTAGGAATGGGGATGGTTTTACATGGATCTGATCACGTGCACACAATCTTTTGCTTAGCACATAGAAGAGCAGCATGTCCTAACAAAATAGCTGTTAGCAACAGAGCAAGGCTAATTGGCCCACATGGAAATTGAACTAACAACATCCACATGAAAAATAGTAGTTAGGAGCTGAGCAAAGCTAATTGACCACTTGGCAATTGATTTTGTCCTGATGTAAGGGAGCTGGGAAGTAGCCTATCAGGCCTCTGATTTTGTCCTAATGTAAGGGAGCTGGGAAGTAGCCTATCAGGAGGCTTGAATTCAAGGCTTACTTCTGCTGCTAACCGTTTTTGTGACTTTAGTGAAACCATTTAGACTCTCAAGTGATAGCCTGGTGGGATGGATTATACTGGACTTGGAGCCTGAAGACTTAGTTTTAAGTCTCAAATTTGAAAGTCCTGGGTTCAAAATGGCCTCAGATACTTATCAGCTGTGTGACTGGAACAAGTCACTTTACCCTGTTTACCTCAGTTTCCTGATCTGTAAAATGAGCTGGAGAAGGTAATGGTGAGCCATTCCAGTATCTTTGCCAAGAAAACCCCAAATGGGGTTACAAAGAGTTGGACTTGACTAAAATGGCTGAAAAAGAACATAACCTCTCTCCTCTTCCCTCTCCCTTTCCCTTTTTCTCCTCCCTTTCCTCCCCTTTCTCCTCTGTCCTCCACAAGGCATTTAACCTGATAGGCCTTCTCCGGTGTAGTAATATTCTGTAATTATTCATTATTGATATTCTCTAAGGAGGAAACAGTGTAGGAGATAGGATTGCTTTGTGAATGATGTGGTGAAAACTACAAACTCATTCACAGAATTTTCAATGCATAAAATACATTAGATTATAAAGAATGCCAATTTTATTGACATGTAGTATATAAATATCAAAATATTAAAACCTATATACAAAATACTTAAATATAAACATTAAAAGTCTCTCAAGTTTACAGCTCTCAGGTTAAAAACCTCTTGGCCAGGGACCAGTTGTGAATGATGGATTTTTTCTGACTATGTAGTCAACATTTCCATTTACTATTGGTTGTCATCCCCTAAAGGGGATCCTTATGATAAATGTCATTTGCCTAAGCTTTTCCACTAAGAATAGGGATGGATGGGGATTTGACCTGATCCTTTCCTTTTTCCAGCTTTTTTTTTCCTGAGGATATACTGGTCATATATCTGGATGTTTGGGACTGGAATAGGGGGGTTGCTACATGGGTTTATTATATAGTTATATATATATATACATATATATGTATATGGATATATATATATGTATATATATATACATATATATATATATTTTTTGGCTCTGAGGCAGACCATACCCTTGATTCAAATTTTTATTATTCCTATATCACATTCTCCATTTGTCACAAAATGGGAATAAAATAGAAATTATGGTGAGTGATGAGTGAGAAAATGGTTTCTAGACTTCTAGACACTCTTTAGCATCTCTTTGAAGCTTAGAACTAGCCATGGTTATAACTTCCTAAGAGCTCAAAGGAAGAAGAAGCATGAGGAGTTTGTGAACAGGATCTTCTCCCCTGCATAAAGCATTTGTCAAAGTGCCTGGCACATGGATGATTAATAAATCTTTATGGATGATGAAAAAGATTCAATTTGCTATCACTGACCTCAGCACTTAGGTCTTGAGGCTAAACTAAGTTCTGCTAGCATTTCTGTTTAATTTGATTTATATTTATTGAATATTCAGAATATTTTATTACGGTACCTGTGATTTTATAATTGTAGGGAACTCCAAGTGAGGATATTCTTTTCACAAATGCAGATTGGCACCTGCTATATGGCTTCAGAATGGGCTGCATTCAGATCCTACCTCAGACACATGAACAAACCCATCTGATTCTAAGAAAGAGAATATGATTCTAGATTTGAGCAGATTTATGGGGTATTTAAGGTATCTAAAAAACTTTCTGGAGACTACTCTTCAGTCTGCATTAGGCTTTTATTACTTTGGTGCATTTCTTGCATTTTTTTTTTTTTGCAAAGATCATCTCCATTACATAGGTAAGCTTTTGGATAGTTTCATCTGTACATATTCATGTTAACTGGACATAACTACCTTTCCATAGTAATTTCTCTTTACTCCCCCTCATTAACTCAATATTTTAGCTTGACTGGCTTATTTTGGCATTCCTCAAACAAAACATTCCATCTCCTGGACATGGCTCTCTTCAACAATGAAATGTTTCAAACCAGTTCCAATTGTTCAGTGAAGAAAGCCATATACGCCCAGAGAGAGGGATATGAAATGGGGACCACAACATAACATTTTCATGCTCTCTATTGATGTTTGCTTGCATTGTGTTTCTTTTCTCTGATTTTTCTTTCTTGTAGATATGATTTTTCTTGCACAAAAATGATGTGTGGAAATATGCATACATTCGATTTATCAAGTATTTTAACATAATTAACATGTAGTGGATATCCTGCCATCTAGGGGAGGGGGGGAGTAGGGGGGAAAAGTTTGTAACAGAAAGCTTTGTAAGGGTTAATGTTGAAGAATTACCCATAACATATGTTTTGCAAATAAAAAGTTTTAATAAAAAATAAATAAAAGAAAAAACAAAACAAAACAAAACAAAACATTCCATCTCCTGTCTGCATGTATTTGCACAATGTCCCTAGAATACTCTCCCTCCTAGTTTTTTCTTCTTGGAATCCCCTAACTTTAATCAAGGTTCAGTGGAAATGTCATCTCCTGGATGAAGTCCTTCCTGATCCTCCAAATGATTAATATCCTCTTGTTTTCACTTTTTATTTACTTTGTGCACATAGTGTACTTAGTTATCTTTTCTTATTATTGTTTCCTCCCAGGAAAATAAGCTTTTTGAGAACAAGGACTTTTTATTTTTCCTTCTGTATTCCTAGCAATAAGCATAGTGTTTGGTACACAATAGATGTGTAACACATGCTTATTTGAATTAAACTGAATTTATTTTGCCTTTGTATTCCTATCAATAAGCTTAGTGTTTGGTACACAATAGATGTATAACACATGCTTATTTGAATTAAATTGAATTTATTTTTGCTTTTGTATTCCTATCAATAAGCACAGTGTTTGGTACACAGTGGCTTGGTACACAATGTAACAAATGCTTATTTGAATTAAATTGAATTGTATCTGCATTTCTTTTGTTTAATTTTCTCTTTTTATTATGAACCTATCAGCAACAATTAAAAACATTTCAATAACCAAAAGAATAAGAACAAGCAACTATGAACTTCCATAGTGAATACTTTTAGAGATATGATTATGTATGCAAAGATATGTAAGGATAAGGATGAAATCTTCCATTTGGCTCTGGTACCATGACTAAGTCTAAGCTTTTTTTTTTTTTTTTTTTTAATCAGACAATCAGAACTCAATGTCAATGGATCCTTTACATTTCCTTGAATCTACTAATCAACCAAAGCCATTGTGTGAGAGATATCTGGTTCATGTTTTAAGCACATTTTATAAAAAGGAGACTATCTTAGAATGGTGAAGGGATTTCAAGTGTCTGGATTCAAGAGGTTGGAGTAAACATGGAGCAAAGGTATAAATGAATTATTTTAGAGAAGGGAGATATAAAGGAGAGTCTTTGACTCTGTTTCCATCATGGAGAGGATTTGAACTGAAGTTTTCTTGATTCTGAAGTCAACTCACAATTATATACTATGCTATATTATTTCTCTTTCTCTATATGAATGTATATGTGTGTGTGCATATAATTGAACTGTATATATTGGACAAAAATATGTGTGTGTATATACATGTCTATGGTTGGTTGTTGCATTTTACTCTTGAAGAGGACTGAAATGACATCTCTATGTTGGAATCAAGATATAATGTCCCCAACTGTGGCTATCAAATCAATACAAGCTTGGAATGCACAAATAGTGCATATGAACATTTGGGTTGGAGATCTCTAAATGTTCACATATCACATCTCTTATGAGCTACAGTTTTGTTCATAGAGTCTTAGTCTTTTTTTAATTATAGCTTTTTATTTTCAAAATATATACATGGATAATTTTTTACATTCACCCCTACAAAACACTATGTTCTAATTTTTTCCATCCCTTCCTCCCACCCCCTCCCCCAATTGACAATTGATCTAATATATGTTAAACATATGCAATTCCTCTATACATGTCTCCACAAATATCATGCTGCACAAGAAAAATCAGATAAAAAAGGAAAAAAAAAGAGAAAGAAAACAAAATGCAAGCAAACAACAAAAAGAGTGAAAATACTATGTTGTGATCCATAATCAGATCCCACAGGTTTCTCCCTGGGTATAGATGGCTTTCTTCACTGAACAATTGGAACTGGTTGGAATCATCTCATTGTTGAAGAGAACCATGTCCATCAGAATTGATCGTCATACAGTATTGTTGTTGCCGTGTATAATGATCTCCTGGTTCTGCTCATTTCACTCGGCATCAGTTCATATAAGTCTCTCCAAGCCTCTCTGAAATCGTCCTGCTGGTCATTTCTTACAGAACAATAATATTCCATAACATTCATATACCATAATTTATTCAGCCACTCTCCAATTGATGGGCATCCATTCAGTTTCCAGTTTCTAGCCACTACAAAAAGGGCTGCCACAAACATTCTTGCACATGTGGGGCCCTTTCCCTCCTTTAAGATTTCTTTGGGATATAGGCCCAGTAGAAACATTGCATAGAGCCTTCACTGATATGGGCATGTTAGTTTGGGTGGCCCTTTGCTGGCTTCTTCCATGTCATGCAATTGATTCCAAAGTTCTTCATACACACACACATACACACATAACATATGCCTATATATTTATATACCTATATCTATATCTATATGTATAATGTGTATGTATGTAAAATTTGACAGCATAGTAATAAAATTGCTATTCACGTTCCCTTATGAATTTTTTCTTCTTTGCATTTTATTGTGTTTTTAAAACTTTTATTGATATTTTCCTTTTTTAAAATTGTCATAGTTATCAGTTATATCATTCCTCTCCTCCTTGCAGAGAATCATCTAATATGACAGCTAGCATTTTTTTAAAGACAAAAAATTATAAAAATCAAGCACAACTCAAATGAAGAGATATGAGAAGATGCTCTAGCCTTCTCTAGGTACTCATGGAAGTTGGAGGTCCACAGGTGTTACACACTATACATAATTTTGGACTTTTTTCAATATATTCATCAGCTGTACTGATGGTTTCTTCTGCTTTTTCTTTTCTTTTTTTTTGGGGGGGGTTAATTTTGGTAAAAGTTTCAGCTGGTGCTGATAATAGGTTCCAAAAGATACCATAAGTCTCTTATTTCTAGTTTTTTCATTAGTTTGTTCAGTTCTATATTTTCTGCATTACTTATCTTTCTGTTTGATTTAATTAAAACTGTTAGAGAGATATTGAATTTTCTTATCAGTATTGTTTTACTATATCTTCTTTTAGTTGTTAATGTTTCCTTTATGAATTTAGATGCTAAGCCATTTGGAGTATATGTTTATTATAGACATTGTTTTTTTGTATATGGGTCCTTTCAGCATAATATAATTTTCTTGTTTATCCTTTTTACTTTTGGGATATTTTGGTTTATCAGACAGAATCATTGCATTTCCTCCTTTTTTTGGATTAATTTGATGCATAGTAACTTTTTTTCAGTTCTATTTTGTGCATGTCTTTGTTTCTTTTTTTAAAAATGTGTTTCTTGTAAGCAACAGATTGTAAGGTTTTATTTTCTAATCTATTTTTAGAATGTTTAATCTATTCAAATTTAAAATTATGAGTTAGATTTATTTTCTTCCATTTGTCTACTGTAAAATTTTTTTCTTCTCTCTTCTACTGTAAACATAGTACTATATCTCTTTAGTTACATTTAACTGCTATACATTGAGTTTGCAGCCTTGAGTTTTTTCTGTGATCTTCTTTCACTTGGTGTTTTTCCCCATGTTTAGAAGTTCTGAACAGTATTTTTGTATTTCAGTGTTAAGGTTTTTTGACTTGTCATGTTCTAGAAAAGCTATAATTTTTAGGGTGTCTCTGCACATGCTGTCTTTGAAATCAGTAGGTTTTGCTTGGATTGAAGAGATTATTTGCTTTTCATGTTGTTGAGGTTTCTTTCTTTTTTTTTTTTTTGCTTTTCTTCTTCTACAATGTCTTTCATATCTGTGTATCTGCATTCCCAATCTTTTTTTTTTTGTGAAACTTGATATCACAGACTCCAGTTTTTCTAAACTATTATTTTTGATTCACAGACTACAAATGCTCCTTTTATAATTCTCATTTCTCTTTTAAACCTCTCCAGAAGTGTGTGATAGTTCCATGTTTTCCTCAAATTCCATGGATTCTTTGTCTCATCAAATATTCATATTTTGCATTATTTTGTTTACTAAATATGGAAGCCATATTTCCTCCTGTTCACATTTTTCCTATTGATTAATCTGTATATGTTAATGGTCGTTGAGTTTTTTCCTTCCAGAGATCTTTGTAACTTCAGTTTTTTCTTCTTAATTTATCCTTTTGTTTACTTTCTGATGCCCTTTCCTCTGACTGTGGTTTCCCTGAGGGCTGGACCTCAAAAATTTTCAGGCTTCTTGCAAGCTGAACAATTTATGTTACAACAGCCCAGGTCTTTGACCTAAGGCTTTTTTTGCCCCAGGGAGCAGAGCCATTCCCAACCTGGATGCTGGATTAATTTTTTTTTTTTTTAAGATTAGTGGAATGTTGTATATCTTTCCTCCCTAACTCCCATGGTATCCTATCCCATTCATCCTTGATCTGTTGACCCAACAGTTCAGAGTACTGAAATTCTGGGGCTATTGCAAGCACAAAGTGATTTCTATCAATTGAGTTGGGTCTCTGAGGCTCTGGCAGGAGTGCAGGGATTAAGGTGTGGTATGGTGCTCTATTTCCAGTCCAGAGATATGACTTGCCCCATTCAATTTGTTTTTCCTTTTTCCTTTAGAAATATTTTGCAATACAGAATACTCCTATTATGCTGACCACTAGGACCTCTGCAAACTTTGCTAGTTTGGACCCTGAATCTCCAAGGCACTCGAAAAAGAGGAGAGGGACAGGTTTGGATTTAGATTTTGTTGCAGCCTGATAATAGGACTAGTGGGTCAGCAAGTGCATCCTAACTGTTGTTAGGGTGGTGGTTGGTGGGGGAGCTGAATGAGTTTAAGATACATGTCAATTCAGGAACTTTTTTTTTTTTAACCTTCTTTTGGATTCTAAATTTCCCAGACTATAAAGATAGCTGAAGTTGCTTTATCATTTCTGTTTTAGAGAGGTTTGAAAGATTTGGATAATAGAGAAAATGTCTAGTCCTCCCCTTGCATCCAGGGCCGTCTCCAGTCGTTTTGACCTAGATCTTGCCACTGGACCTAGATGACTCTGGAGGAGAAAATGAGGCGGGTGATTTTGCACAGCCTCCCTCACTGAAATCCAGTTTACTTGCATATCATCACATCAACTCCCCATGTCAAGAATGAAGGACAAATAACTTTCTAGGCTATCTTTGAAGCAAGTTAGATCCTTTTATAGACTACAAGATCACCTTTGAATCACTGGGGTATTATTTGGTACCAAATTTATCCAAACAAATTTATCCCAGTGACCTGAAAGAGTTAATGAAGTATCTTAATTTATTCCCAAGGATCAATAACTTATGCACAAGCTTAACTAGTGAATACCAGCCTACTTTTCATTTTCTTTAGGCGTTTGAACAAATTTATTTTTAGGGCTGGCAGAGTTCATTGTTTTCACAGAGTAAGAGAGAAAAACTTGCAAGACAATGATTTCTGTGCTTTAGTAGGAAGACTTCTATACTCTGATGGAGTTAGGGAATCACTTTGGTTCTCTTAGAGAACAAAGGATCACTGCCACCATTGTCACCAATCCTTATGGGAATTTTTTTTTTTTTGGGAAACATCTCAGAGGGAAAGATTGCTGATCTCCCTGCATCTTGAACTGTACTATCATAATTCCTTACTTTTATATAGACTTGACAGGTCTTGGAGAGTTGTGTTGTTTAGATAGCATGTAGCAATGAATGCTTCAGAAATTTTCAGTACGCCAAAGCAAAATCCATCTTAGATTTCTGGTAAAATGTTTGAACTACTTCTTTTTCATTTGTGTTGAGATCTAAGATATTATGGGAAAGAACCCCAATTGGGACATGCATTATTTCTGAAACTTTTTTTTTCCTCTAGGAGTTTTTACTTCTAACTCATGAAGGTAAAATATTGGAGTTTTGTTCCTTCCATTGCTTTTAAATAGTACATAATGTCATTTATTACTTGAAGTACCTAAGGGATGTTTATAAACATAATCTGATGTCTATTCACAGCATCTTTGAGATAAGGAAATGAATAGAATAGTCAAAGAGAAAAATAGTTTTCAGAAAAAGAAAGGACTTTACTCTGGTTTGCTTATTAGGAGATGCAAGGAAGAGCAGAGAAGTGTGGTGCATATACAATGATTGGTTTTCTAATACCTGGCTAACAAAAGTGCCTTCCAGTTCCACTTCCTGATAATTCTATGATTGTGCAAATCACCAGATAATGTATAGAGCACTAGTCCTAAATTCAAATTTGGCCTCAGATATTTATTAGCTGTGCATTCTTGGACACTTCACTTAAATTCTGCTTGGGTATAAGATGGGTTGTATTATTAAATAGCATCTACCTTCCAAGGTTATTGTGAAGATCAAATGAGATAATACCTGTAATGCACTTAGCACAGTGCCTGACACTCTATGTCAAGTATTATTGTCATTATTACAATTTTTTTTCCCTGAGCAATTGGAGTTAAGTGACTTGCCCAAGGTCACACAGCTAGGAAGTGTTAGGTGTCTGAGACCAGATTTGAACTCAGGTTCTCCTGACTTCAGGACTGGTGCTCTATCCAGTGTACCACCTAGGTGCCCCTCATTATTACTATTTGTTGTTATTGAGACATTTCAATTGTGCCCAACAGTTCATGATCCCATTTGGAGTTTTCTTGGCCAAGATACTGGAGTAATTTGTTGTTTCCTTCTCCAGTTGATTTTATAGATGAGGTAACTGTGGCAAATGGGGTTAAGTGATTTGCTCAGGATCACATAGCTAGTGTCTAAAGCCAAATATGACTCAGAAAGTGAGTCCTTCTGACTGCAGACCTGCTGTTCTATCTACTACACCATATAGCTGCTCCTGATATTGTTATTATTATAGAACCTCTTTGAATTTGTATATCCATCTGTGAAATAGGGTTAATTTATGTATTGACCAATTCACAGGATTATTGTGAACATCAAATAAAATATATTGATTTTTGTAGAGTAACAAAACCCTATGGAAATATACACCTAGCATTTCTGTAGTGCTTTAAGCTTTTCAAAGCATTAAAAATATTGAATTTAAATATAAATATTAACATTCATTAATATTTTCTAAGAGTTATTAAGCCTTATCTGTTTTAAATGTATGCCATGGTTAAGTCAGCTCTTTAAATTCTGAGTTCTCTGTTTTTACAGTTGAATCACAGGAGCTCTTATTCTTTTAATACCTTCCAAATGCTGTTCTGGGCAAATTTATTTCACCCAACTATGCAGAACATTGTCACTCAGCATTTGGCTTCCTACAGGGAGTGAAGAATGTGGAACTACTAAGACTGGTGGCATTCTCAAAGAAAAGTAGGCAGCAACCAGCTTTATTTTGGCTAAATTATTCCATTCTCTTTCTTTCTCCTTTTTCTTTCCCAGAGAAACCTTACTCACTCCAACTGCCCATTGCGCTTTACTATAGAGATGTCTATTCAAGGTTTATTTTCTTGTTCCTTAGCTGAACTGTTCTTTGTGAATGGGGCCTTTCATCATGCTTGTGGTCTCTAATCAGTCTTTCAGAAGACTTCAAAAAGATCCCCATGTCTTGTAAAATTTCCACTGACCCATTCACATTCCTATCTCAGCCAACTCAAATGACTCAAGTCAAATGCATACAGAATAGTAATCAAAAAATACCCATTAAAACATAAGGTTGGTAACATTTAAATTAAAAAAAATTGTGTTATGTTTTGTTTTATATTGCCTTTATTTCTGAATGTTAAGGTAACAAATATGGAACTGAATGATCCTCAGAGACCATGGGCTCATAGCTGGAAATGACCTTGATGGTTAGCTAACTGATCTAATATCTTGCCCCTCTATGGGCTTCAATTCTTCTGGAAAATGAGGGAATTTGACAGGGAATATAAGTTTGAATGAGTAGTAATTATTTGAGGTGGAATTCAAACCCAGATCCTTATTCCAGATCACTGTACAATTCTCCCTTTTACTTCTTACATGAACTATCCTTGTAACAACCTTTTTTTCTTTTTCTTTAAAGAGAGGAAATAGAGCAACTGAGTATTATATAGCATATTAAGCATAACTATACTGTTTTTTCAATTCTTTTTTTTATTAAAGCTTTTTATTTGTAAAACATATGCATAGGTAATTTTTCATCATTGACCCTTGCAAAGGTTTCTGTTACAAATTTTTCCCTCCTTCTCCCAACCCCCTCCCCTAGATGGCAGGAAGTCTAATACATGTTAATTATGCTAAAATACTTGACAAATCAAATATGTGTATATATATGTTTATACAGTTATCTTGTACAGGAAAAATTGGATCTACAAGAAAAAAAAAACCTGAGAAGGAAAACAAAATGCAAGCAAACATCAATAGAGAGCGTGAAAATGCTATGTTGTGGTCCACCCTCAGATCCCACAGGCCTCTCTCTGAGTGTATATGGCTTTCTTTATCACTGAACAACTGGAACTTGTTTGAAACATCTCATTGTTGAAGAGAACCATGTCCATCAGAACTGATCATCATATAGTCTTGTTGTTGCCCGTGTATAATGATCTTCTGGTTCTGCTCATTTAACTTAGCATCAATAACTATACTGTTGTACTTATTTGCTATGATGGCTAATTTTTATTGTTGTTTAATCATTTCAAATGTGCCTGACTTTTCATGACTCCATTTGAAATTTTTTCTTGGCAAAAATACTGGAATGGTTTGTCATTTCCTTCACTAGTCAGTTAATTTTACTGGATTGTTTTTTTCCCTTCTCTTAAAAAATGTTTGTTACAAGGGATAATTCACTTAAAAAGATCAAAAGACACACTCAGAAGATAATGAAGTTAAAGTTTCTACATCCAAAGCCTCCAAGAAAAATATGAATTGATATCAAACCATGAAAGAGCTCAAAAAAGATTTGAAAATCAAGTAAAAAAGAAAGAGGAAAAGTTGCAAAGAGAAATAACAATGATGTAAGAAAATCATGAAAAATAAATCAATAATTTGGTAAAAGAGACTCAAAAATACTGAAGAAAATAACCTTTTTTTTTTTTTCCTGAGGCAATTGGGGTTAAGTGACTTGCCCAGGATCAAACAGCTAGGCAATGTTAAGTGTCTGAGACCAGATTTGAACTCAGATCCTCCTGACTTCAGGGCTGGTGCTCTATCCACTGTGCCACCTAGCTACCTCAAGAAAATAGCTTCTTAAAAAACAGATTAGGTCAAATAGTAAAAGAGATACAGAAAACCAAAGAGAAGAATGTCTTACAAAGTAGAATTGGCCAAATGAAAAAAGAAGTACAAAAATTCATTGAAGAAAGAAAAAAAAATCTCCTTAAAAATTAGTGTTGGCTAAATAGTTTTACATTTAGTACAAAAGGTCACTAAAGAAAATAATTCCTTACAAATTAGAATTGAGCAAATGGAAGGTAATGACTTTGTGAGAGAACAAGCAATAATAAAACAAAATCAAAAGAATGAACAAAACTGAAGACAATGTGAAATATCTCATGGGAAAAACAATTGACCTGGAAAATAGAGAGAATTTTAAAATCACTGGATTGTACTTAGGCATCATTTTTCGAGAAATTAACAAGGAAAACTTCACTGATATTCTAGACCCAGATGGTAAAATAGAAATCTAAAAAATCCACTAATGACTTCCTGAAAGAGATCCCAAAATGAAAACTGCAAGGAATTATAAAATCAAATTTCAGAACTCCCAGATCAAGGAGAATATATCACAAACAGAAAGAAAACAATTCAAGTATGGTGGAGTCACAATAAGAATAGCACAAGATTTTGCAGTTTCTACATTAAAAGATCAGAAGTCTTGGAATATGATATTCCAGAGGACAAAGGATCTGAGATTACAACCAAGATTCACCTACCTAGTAAAACTGAGCAAACTCATAAGAACTTTCTCATTATTGGGGCAATAGATGGGATATATGTAGACAGAGAGCACAAATGAGTTGAATATAAAAGAATGATATCTAAAGAAATAAATAAGGGATAAGAGAAGAAAATACTGGGAGAAAGAGAAAGGGCAAGGTAGGTTGTCTCATATAAAAGAGGCAAGAAAAAGCTTTGATAGTGGGGAGGAAGAAGGGGGACTTTCAGGGGAAACGAGTGAACTTTACTTTCATCAGAATTAGCTCAGAGGGGATAACATACACTTAATTGAGAATAGAAATCTATCTTACCCTATAGGAAAGTAGGAGAGGAAGGGGATAAGAGAAGGGGGGATGGTAATAGAAGGGAGGGAAAATTGAGGAAAGGGATCATCAGAAGCAAAACACTTTTGAGGAGGGACAGGATGAAAGGAAAGAGAAAACAGAATAAATAGTATGTGTGTAGGGGGGAATGGAATGGAGGAAAATACAATTAGTAATAGTAATTAAGAAGAAATTTTTGAAGCAAGTTTCTTTGACAAAGGCCTCATTTCTCAAACATATAGGGAACTGAGTCAAATTTATAAAAATAAGAACCATTCCCCAATTGAAAAATGATCAAAAGATATGAAGTTTTCAGACGAAATAATCAAAAATATTTACAGCCATATAAAAATGCTCTAAGTCACTATTGATTAGAGAAATACAGATTTAAACAGTCCTGAAGTACTTCCCCATATGTATTGAATTGATTAATAAGACAGAAAAGGAAAGTGACAAATGGTGGAGGGACAAAAATAGTAAAATGGTTTTCTATTTGCATTGTTGATGGAGTTGTGAATTGATTCAATCATTTTATAGAGCAAATTGGAATTGTGCCCTAAAGGCTATAAAACCATACAAACTCTTTAACTTAGCAATATCACTATTAAGTTTATATTCTAAAAGAGAGAAAAAAAGGAAAAGGACCTATATGTACAAAAATAATTATAGCAGTTTTTTTTTCTGTTGGTAAAGAATTGGAAATTGAATGTACATCAATTGACTGAATAAATTGTTGTATATGATTATGGTACAGTGATATTGTGTTATAAAAAATGATGAGCAGGATGCTCTCAGAAAAACCTGGAAAGACTTCCATGAGATGATGAAATGTGAAATGTATTATGTATAAAGTACAGCAATATTATAAGATTATCAGCTATGAATGACTTAGCTATTCTCAGCAATACATATACAAATACCAAGACAATTCTGAAAAACATAATGAAAAATGCTATCCATTCCAAGAGAAAGAATTGATGTATCTGAATACAGATTGAAGCATACTTTTTAAAAACTATATTTGAGATATTATTAAATTAAATTAAAGATATTTTTATATCTTTATTTGAGAGTTTTGGGTTTTTTTTGGTCTATGTTTTCTTTCACAACATGACAAATATGGAAACATTTTATATGACTACACATGTATAACTTTTATTGAGTTGCTTGTCTTCTCAATGAGGTAGGGTGAGGAAGGAAAAAGGGAGAGAATTTGGAACTCAAAGTTTTAAAAATGAATGTTAAAAATTGGTTTTACATGTAATTAAAGGAAAATAAAATACTAAATAAAACTTGAAAATATGAAAAAAAGTCCTCATGTATTCCAAAATATTTATAGCAGCACTTTCTGTGATAGCTAAGAATTAGAAACAAATTAGATGTCCTTCAATTAAGAAATGGTTAAAAAAATTGTGGTACATGAATGTAATGGATTATTATCATGCTATAAAAATGCTGTATGTGATGAATATAGAAAAGGATGGAAAGATCTATATAAAATGATACAGAGTTAGGTAAGCAGAGTCAAAAAAACAACATACAGTAACTACAATAATGTAAATAAAAAGAACAATACACCCCAAAAAATCAAAAGTAAATGTAACAAAAGTATAAAGATAAAGCAAGACTCAAATGAAAAGATTTGGGAAGACACATTTAACCCACTCCTTGGTGAAGATGGAAGGTCTACAGGTGCTACACATTGCACATGTTTTTGGACATTCTAATATATTGATCAGTTGTGCTGACTTTTTTTCTTTAAAAATACTGTGTTTCATATAGGATTACTACCTGGGCTGAGGAATGAGATGGACACATGGAATACTATAAAAAAGAGAAAATAAGAATAAAAATATTTTTTAAAAATTATTTTCCCTTAGCTGTCTGATTTCTTTTAGGTTTCAGTTGGATATAGAGAAAGAATTGAATGAATCTCCAAAAACAGGGAATTGTTTTTTTTTTAAGCAATTCTAATACCCACCAAATAGACTCCTCCTGATAGCCTAATTATGTGGGACACAACTTGCTAGTTCTAGGAATCTACAAACATTTTTTTGGGTCATCTCAGCAAGGATTAAGTATCTTAGCAAATGCCCAGAAAATACATGTAACAATATTCCTCTTCCCACTCTAATTGTGGCTATAAGCATTTAGTAGTGAGAGCATGAGATTGTCTAGGTAAGTCTGAATTTCTGACTCCCATTCTCTGGTTCTCCCCAACCCTCCCCACTCCTCATCCCCTGAGCATAAATTATTGACTGATAATCTTTTTTTTTAATAAAGCTTTTTATTTACAAAACATATGAATTACCTTTCAACATTGACCTTTGCAAAAACTTTTTTTTCCCAAGCTTTTCCCCTCCTTCCCCCCACCCCCCACCCCTAGATGACAGGTAATCTAATACATGCTAAATAGGATAAATTATATGACAAATACAATACATGTATACATATCTATACAGTTATCTTACTGCACAAGAAACATCAGATCTAGAAAGAGAAGAAGAAAAAAACAACCTAAGAAGGAAAACAAAATGCATGGAAATATTCACAGAAAGCGTTAAAATGCTGTGTTGTGGTTCACTCTCAGTTCCCACAGGCCTCTCTCTGGATGTATATGACTATCTTCATCGCAGAACAACTGGTTTGAATCACATCATTGTTGAAGAGATCCATGTCCATCACAATTGATCATCGTACAGTCTTGTTGCTGTGTATAATGTTCTCCTGGTTCTGCTGATTTCACTCAGCATCAGTTCATGCAAGTCTCTCCAATCCTCTCTGAAATCCTCCTGTTGGTCATTTCTTACAGAACAATAATATTCCATAATATTCATATACCATAATTTATTCAGCCATTCTCCAATTGATGGGCATCTTTTCAATTTCCAGTTTCTTGCCACTACAAAAAGGGCTGCCACAAACATTTTTGCACATGTGGGTCCCTTTCCCTCCTTTAAAATCTCTTTGGGATATAGGCCCAGTAGAAACACTGCTGGGTCAAAGGGTATGCACAGTTTGATAACTTTTTGAGCATAGCTCAAATTGCTCTCCAGAATGGTTGGATCCGTTCACAGTTCCACCAACAATGTATCAGTGTCCCAGTTTTCCCACATCCCCTCCAACAGTTATCATTATCATTTCCTGTCATTTTAGCCAATCTGACAGGTGTATAGTGGTATCTCAGAGTTGTCTTAATTTGCATTTCTCTGATCAATAGTGATTTGGAGCACCTTTTCATGTGACCGGAAATAGTTTCAATTTCTTCATCTGAAAATTGTCTGTTCATATCTTTTGACCATTTATCCATTGGAGAATGGCTTGAATTCTTATATATTTGAGTCAATTCTCTATATATTTTAGAAATGAGGCCTTTATCAGAGCCTTTGGATGTAAAAATATTTTCCCAGTTTACTGCTACCCTTATAATCTTGTCTGCATTCATTTTGTTTGTACAAAAACTTTTTAACTTGATATAGTCAAACTTATCTATTTTGTGATTAATGATGACCTCTAGTTCTTCTTTGGTCACAAATTCCTTCCCCCTCCACAGGTCTGAGAGGTAAGCCATCCTACATTGTTCTAATTTGTTTATAATATCATTCTTTATGCCTAGATCATGAATCCATTTTGACCTTATCTTGGTATATGGTGTCAGGTGTGGGTCAATGCCTAATTTCTTCCATACTAGTTTCCAATTATCCCAGCAGTTTTTGTCAAATAGTGAGTTTTTATCCCCAAAACTGGGGTCTTTGGATTTATCAAACACTAGATTACTATTATCATTGAGTATTTTGTCCTGTGAACCTAACCTATTCCACTGATCCACTACTCTATTTCTTATCCAGTACCAAATGGTTTTGGTGACCAATGCTTTATAATATAGTTTTAGATCTGGTGCAGCTAGGCCACCCTCATTTGCATTTTTTTCATTAATTCCCTTGAAATTCTTGACCTTTTGTTTTTCCAGATGAATTTTGTTATTTTTTCTAGTTCAGTTAAATAATCTCTTGGGAGTTTGATTGGTAAAGCACTAAATAGATAGATTAGTTTAGGTAGTATTGCCATCTTTATTATATTCGCTCGACCTATCCAAGAGCACTTGATGTTTTTCCAATTGTTTAGATCTGACTTTATTTGTGTGGAGAGTGTTTTGTAGTTTTGCTCATATAGATCCTGGCTTTCCCTTGGCAGATATATTCCCAGATATTTTATACTATCGATAGTTATTTTGAATGGAATTTCTCTTTGTATCTCTTGCTGTTTTGACTGATAATCTTAAAAAATGAACATTTTCAGCTCTGGCAGTAACCTTGTGAGCTGAATGTTTTTAGCCATATAGGCTGAGTGCCAGAAGTCAAACATGTGCTGTTGACTCCCCAGCAGGAAATGATTTCATCAGTATTGCTTCTTGAAGGAGAAGAGCACCATCATCAGCAGATGAATTCAGTAGCTGAAGGACTAAAGCCAAAGGCTGACCCTTTTGGCCAGGAGATCTGGATCTTGAGAATTGGTTGGACAATAAAGATATGAGCTAACAAGGACATATCTCTTCTGCAGTCCCACAAAGTTACCTTTAGCTTCTTTATTCTTCTTTACTACTAAAATATTTTTAAATTTTATTTTTCCTCTACTAGTACTTCTGTACTTGGCTGACTTTTTCCAATGGTACCCCAATTTAAAGGAATATCTTTTGAGATTTTTTTATATCTAAGCCTCAAATTTGTTTCTCATTTCCTCAAGGATTCTTAGACTTTGGACTACCAAGTGTTGTCTCCATTTACAATTCATAAGCACTGGCTTCTCCCCTAGTCCTTTCAAGCAATTCATACTTTTATTTTTAATCTTTCTTAGGTTAAGTTGCTTCTGTGAATTGCTTGCTTCCAATAAAGCTTAAAACACTCTCCTTTGGTTGTTTTTTGCTTTCCTTGCCAGCCTCAGCTTACTTTGAGTTCTTAATAGTGCACTTTTAGGGTATCACAATAATTTTATATGGCATCAATTACATGCCCTTGGTTCCACTTAATAGTGATATAGGACTTAATTTCTCTGGACATATAGAAGACTGTTTTATGTCTTAGGAAGCTTCCCTTTTCCTTATGTTTCCTGTATATTGTATATAATTTTGATTGTTGACTCTCTTTTTGGATATTAAATGACTGACTTTAATTATAGACCTCTTCCTATGTTGTACCTGTTATTCTCTGTAGTATCTGAATCAACAGATTTAAATGCATAATTTTCTTCCTCCCCATTCAATTTCAATTTAAAATCCTCTCAATCAGATTTCTAAGATCTAATCTTAGATATTTCTAAGAATATTTTATTCATATTGTCTTTCTTTTAGTATTCCATGTATTCTCCCCCCCTCATCCTAGAGAGTCATTTCACATGACAACTGGTTCTTGTTAGGTACCCTTCATTGGCTTAGAGACTATTATTTGATTTCAAGCCAGAAATTAATAGTCCCATTCTCAAACAACCATCTTCTTAAACAGATATCCTTTACTCCAAATTTACCATCTTCTGCAGTCATTTGACAACAGTGATGAAAGTACCATCTAGTTTTTACTCTTATCTTCATAATCCTCAATAAAGCTTTCTAGTAATGCCTTCTAATAATGTTTCATTTATCTCCATATGAATAAGCAGTAATGGTGCTAATCTTTGAGTCTGATAGATTTTAGGATGCTCTTTCTCATGTCCACCAAACATGCCTTGCAGTTGATAAATAGCTTTTTAGGTACCCATCAGGAGTCACTACATTTTATTTCTTTCACTCTAATTGGATAGCTTCTTTTCTGATGACATGGAAGGCTCTCCCCTGACATTCATTAGAGAATGACAATATGCTTCTTCTGGGGAGGATCTAGTTCTCCCCTCTGTGAGGAGAGACTCCAACCCATACATAGCTTCAAATGTAGAAATATTTCTAATTACCTTTATTGTATTTTCATCCTCCAGTCCCATGAAATTCAGTTAAGATCTTCTATTTCCTCCCCGCTGAAACACTTTTATTCTTTCTTGGGCTGCAATACTCTTTGAGAAAGTGGAGAGATCTAAGCTTTTCATTTCCTCCAGAAGGACGAAAATCTCTATTGAGGGAAAAAAAATCAAACAATTTCTTGTCATTGGTAAAAATCTGCATAAGGTACATTCTCTGAAAGTCATTTCAAAATTAACAATAATAGTATTTATAGAATACCTACTATATGCTAAGCACTCAGCTAAATGCTTTTCAAATATTTTCTTATTTTATCCCCATAACAACCCAGGGAGAGGTAGATGCTATGATTATCCCCATTTTAAAATTGAGGAAACAAATGTGAACAGAGATTAAGAAGCTTGCCAAAAGTCACACAGCTAGTAGTGAGTGTTTCAGGTTAGATTCAAACTCAACTCTCAAACTTGAGAGTTTTCCTCTCAAGACTGTGCTAACCGCATTTTCTTGCAGTGTTTGTTGGAAGTAAGAGTCCCTTTCCTCTTCTCATTTGTGTGATGCATTGGAAATACTTCTGAGACTTGTTAACTCTGAAGACTACCTACTTCTGGTCGTTCATATGAGGACAAATGATACTAGGAGGAGTTATATTTCTGGGGATTATGAAGTCCTGGGCAAGAAATTGGAGACTTCAAGGATACTGGTGGTGTTCCATCACTGATGAAAGAAGGGATTTCAGAAGGAGATGCCCATTTTGAAAAATAGCTTTGGTTATATTACCTAAGAATAGGACTTGGATGTCTAAATCATAGATTAAGACATAGGGGTAATGGAAAGAGTTTCATGGACGAAATCACCCAGTGCAGAGATACCTCAAAATGTTGCGAATATTGAGAAGTTATAGAGGAGGAGTAGATGCAATGGAGACTTTGGATGCTATAAGTAATTGAAATGACAATGGCCTTTGAAGAACACCTCTCAATTATGGTTACCATTATTTCTATAAGTTCTAACATGAATTCTATTTGTTTCCTTCAATCTGAAAAATAAATCCCTTTGTGCTTTGAACTTGTGAACTTAATGTCTTCCGGCATGTGGGTTGTTGTGGTGAACCAGAGAACGGGTAATCTCATCCTTCCCTGCCAAAAGAGTCAGATTTTTCCCTTCAGGGTTAAGCATGAAGCACAAACATGAAGGAAAATTATACGGAGTATTTTGTCCAGTCTGATTTATGGCGTAAGGGATTTGAAGCCATGTGTCATCAGGAGCAGTTGAAGGCATTGGTGATGAGTAGTCTGGAGAAGACTTGATGACATCCTTTAGATATTTAAAGGGGTTCTTGGCTTGAAGAGGAGCTAGATTGACTCTGGTTCCAGAGGGCAGAAATAAGAGCAATGAATGTAAGACACATGGAGACAGTTTTTGGGCTAGTGGAAAGAACTTCCTGACAATTAGAGCTGTCCAAAAATTGAAATGAGCCGCTTTGGGAAGTAGTGAGTTCTCTGCCACTGGGGGCATTTAAATAGGACCTAGATGACCACTTGTTGGGCATAATATAGAAAGGATTAAGTCCTGAGGTAGGAGGAGATGACCTCAAACATCCCTTCAAATTGAGATTATAATTGCAAAATAATAATTATAATATGTATACATATATATAATATGCATATAGTTAATAATATATAATTTCAAAAGAAGGTAAAAGAATTACACTGATTGTAGATGGAGGAAATGGTGTGTGGTATAGTAGTAATCCACATAGATCAAGTGGAAAACCAATTGATCTGGGAATAAAAAGGTCTGGGTTTATGTGATGGCTCTGCCATGACTTGGCCATTTAACCACAAGATAATGAGCATAATTTCTCTGGATCCCAGTTTCACAGGGAAAATAGAAAAAAAAAGGTAGTACCAGAAAACATACTTATATTACCAATAAGGACATGTATTTAGAGCTATACATTCTATCTTTTTTGACTGATTGTGAGCCCATTAAAGACAGGAACCATGACATTTTTGTGTTTGTTTCTCCAACATCTAACCCAGTTAGATGTTGGCACATAGTAGGGGCTTAATAAATGCTTACTGATTAGAGAAAGGCAAATATTCTGATTTGTTTTTTTAAAAAAAGAGGGGGGAAATAAAATGGTATATGTGAATTATAGGGGTAGCTAGGTAGCACAGGGGATAGAACACTGCTCCTGGAGTCAGGAAGGCCCGAGTTCAAAATGAGTCTCAATATTTACTGTGTGACCTTAGGCAACCTCTGTTTGCCTTAGCAAATTCTTCTATAAAACAAGGACAATAATAGCACCTTCCTTTGGGGCGTTGTCCTGAGGATCAAACAAGATAATAATTGTCAAGAGATTAGTTGGCTGGTTGTTATCCTTTGTTCTTGAACCAAAATAATATCACTTCGTTAGAGCTAAGTTAATTTGTCTGACTGTGGTTGATCAGACCAATGTGAGTTTGTAATGCTCTGCCACAGGTGTGCTTAGTACAGTGTCTAACACACAGTAGGGGCTATATAAATGTTAGCTGCTATAATAATATTAATCAGAATAACAACTATTATTATGTTATGTAACTATTATTTAGTATCACTCTATGCCAATAATATTATATTTATATATATTATTTATATATTGTTATATATTGCTTTATATATATATATAACATTTACATACTATGTTATTGTTATTATCTTTACTATTATATGCCAGTTAGCTCAACTTTAATATAATAATAGCTGTTACATTCCAGTTGGTGCAACTTTTATTCCTAGTATAACTTAAAAATGTATTAATGTTAATATATTTATTTTTTTGCTGAGGCAGTTGGGGTAAAGTGACTTGTCTAGGATCACACAGCTAGGAAGTGTGAAGTATGAAGTATCTGAGGCCAGAGTTGAATTCAGGTCCTCCTGACTTCAGGGCTGGTGCTCTATCCACTGCACCATTTAGCTGACCCAATGTTAATAAATTTTAATTTAACTTCAAACTTTATTTTGATTTATTTTGCTTTTATATCACCATTTCCAAAAATCTCTGCTCTTTTATAAATAATGAGCTATCCCTTGTAATAAAGATAAAAAAAAGAAAGGAACCAAAGCATTTTAACAAAGCCATCTTTTAATCGTCATATTTATTTACTGTTTATTATATTTGACAATGTATGCACTATTTTATGCCCATAGTTCCCCACCTCTGCAAAGTAGGGGAGTTGAATTTTTAAAACTCTTCTCTGGAACCAAACTGAGTTGCTATAATTATATATTAATTGATTGATAATTATACATCAATTAAAAAGTTATTAAAGGGATGAAAAGTGAAAGTCTGGAAAAGGAAGCTGATTCTGTAAAGAGTTAATATGACTTCCTAGCTGTATGATTCTGGATAAGTCACTTAACCCCAACTGCCTCAGCAAAAAAAAAACAAAAAACAAAAAAACAACAACAAAAAAAAACACAATGGCCTCATCTTACCATGGCAGGTTATTCTGATTTCCTTTTATGATAGGATCATAATTAATCACCAAATATTTATTAAGCACCTACTATGTGCCAGGCATAGTGCTCTGTACTAAGGATACAAAGCCAAAATGAAGCAATTCTTACCTTAGAAGAATTTACACTCTATTAGGAGAGATAGCACATTATGTAAATAAACATAAGATTTAATCAAAATAAGTAAAAAAAAATTTTGGGGGTAGAGAAGTCACTACCCAGACTCAGCCTGAATTGAACTAAATAAAATTAAATAGAAATAAATATATAGTTTTGTTCACATTCCAGCTTTAATTCTGTGATCCTGTGACTTAACACAATATCCTGCACATAATATGACACTCGATGTTAAAATAAATATAGCATCATTAATTTACCAAGAAAAATCCTATTCAATGAAATCATTCTTATTAGCCCTGAGGGGCAAGTGAGTGTATCTTTTCTTTTACTAAGAAGTCAAAGAGAACTTAGATGACTTGAGTCAGCTTAGAGCTGTGTGCATGAATGATGAAATTGGGATTCGAATTTACAGCCTTTCCAGGACCCTTGAATAAAACATTGCACTGCCAAATGGAGTTGCCGATATTGGCTTGCCTCCCAGGATAATTACCCAAGCCCAAAAATCAGCATACACTTTGTGTTATTTTGGAATTTTCCACCATTTTTGGCTCCTGGGAGCAAAGGTTCATAAACACAATGGATGATTGTGTTTTTCTTATGAACTCTGTCTGGGAAGAATCAGTTGTTTTCTCTTAAGAAAACCACATGAATCCCATTCTGAAACCACCCAAAGAAATACAGACTTCCCTTTGATTTGTGTGTAACCAGTACTTCCTTTGTCCATCTTGGGGCAAGGCTGCTATTAAAAAAATTACATTTTTTACCTGGCATGTTTTTTATTGAAGAAAGTCATGGATGTTGGATAACAGGGTAGAAAGTCAAGGAAGGGAGTGGGATGAGGCAGGTGGATATCAATGGGATCAGAAGAGAATGGATTAAGATTACCTAGATGGTGCAATGGCTGGAGTATGGGGCCAGCAATTAGGAAGCCCTCCATTCAAATGTAGCCTCAGACACCTACTTGCTGTGTGATCTCCGGCAAGCTACTTAGCCTGTTTCTTCTTCTGTTAAATGGAGATAATAATAGCACCCTCCTCCCAGGGTTTTTAATGGAAATGATCAAATGAAATAATAATTGTAAAATGCCTGAGACATTGTCAACACTTTAGTCAATAAACATTTATTAAGTGTCTACTATATACTGGCACTATACAAATGTTAGCTATGATTATTTTTATTATTATGAATCCTGAAGCTAAGAGATAATGCCAGTGAAATAAGTAATCTTTCTTTGAGGTTATTCAACAATTTTACTCTCTGTTGACTCACTTGATATCCTTTCTGAACTCCTATTTCATAAAGAAAGGGTCTTCAAATTAGTAGAATGGAAAAAATAAAATGTAAAACTCTATATAACTGTCTGCCTGTCCCAAACAACCCAACAACCAAAGTTTAGATCTCCAGGGTGACTGGCACAGGTGGGCCCCAAATCAGTGAAGTTTAAAGTACTTCTCTTGATGTTAGCTCACCCTTATAGAAATCAGGAGATGCTCAAAGTACTTTCGTCATTGGTCATTATCAGCAGCAAACAGTGGGTGGGAGGGGAAGAAGATTTTTTTTCTCATACTCTGGACCTTTTAAAATTAGCCACAGCAGTTTCCAATTTAGTGGTTCAAAAGCCTTCCATTAAGCAGAGAGAAGGGAGGGGGTAGATGACTTAATAGGCAGACTTGGGGTTATTGGCAGGCTTCTTTTTCCTCTAGGGCTCCAAGTTTTCATGCTCTGTTTGAAATTAAATTGATGCCTTTTCTCCAGAAAAAGAGAGAAAAAAAAGCCACCCAGGTCTGAAAAGTAGTTGCTATGCTCCTTTTCTGCGGGGGACTTCCTGTCGTTGGCGAGGGATAAGGCAGTTCACTATGTCCTCAATTCACCCCTGACAGGGCTAAACCCATATGCAAATAACCAGGCATTTCTAAGTCTGCCTATTTGTGCTTAACAAGAAAAAAAAAAGAAGAAACAAACAAAAAAAAGTAAACCCAATTAAATTCCGGTAGATATGCAGCAAAGCAGACAGTTATGGTAAAGAGACATCCTGTTTTGCTATTCACCTGTCAGATGCTGGGTACTGAATTAATTGTAAAAGAAACTGGGGGAGAAAAAGCATCGAAAACATCTGTAGGAAAATCTTAGGTCTCAGTCATTTGTAAGGCTATTTTGGGAATTAATTAGCTGGGGGAGGGGGAGAAGGGAAAAAATGTAGGCTCTGTAATATTCTTACTGGAAATATTTTGAAATGGAATAATGTTTATTTTTGAAAGAGCCAAGTAAATGTTAGTATAGCCTTTGTTGCTGAACACTTAAAGTTCTGTGGAAGAGGCACTTTTAAGTTCTATTGACTTGAGGAGAAAGAAAGAGGGAGAGTTATTACCTACCACAGATAATACAGACCTTGGTGCTGCTTTAATAAATCATAGTTTTTGGGTCATGGCTCCCATTTCCTAGCTTAGAGATAGTATCTTTTGGCTAAAAAGGGAACAATATTTGGATATTTCTCCATTTTATAAAAAACAAATAGAATAAGAAACACGAAACTTGGCACAACGGATTTTGTATGGAGGTTATTAAAATAAAACTTCATGTAGATAATAATAGCCAACACATTTACATTCCTTTTCAAGTTAGAACAGGGCTTCATATATATTACCTCACTTGATCCTTGCATCAACCTTGTGAGAGTAGGTGCTATTATTACCCTCATTTTTTAGGTGGGGAAACTGAGGCAGAAGTCAAATGACTTGCCCAGGGTATCATAGATATCTGAGGGAGAATCTGAATGTGAGGGAGAATTGATCCACTTTATCACCAATCTGCTTGGGAATGCTCAAAACCATTATCATCTTCTTACTCAGGAATGTTATAAGAAGAAAGAAAACAATCTAGGGAGAAGGCAGTAGGGTGGGAAAAACAGTGGATTTGGAGTCAGAAGTTTTGAGTTGAAAGACTAGCTTTATTCCTGATTAGCCCTGGGAACTTGGATTCACTGTTTTTCAATTTCAGCTTTCTCATCTATAGAATGGGGATGATTGCACTTAATGAATAATATTGTTTTGAAGATCAAATGGAATAATGTGTAAAAAACGGTCACAATCAAAAGGTATTATGTAAATGAAACTAATATTTGTGAGAGTGATATGTTTTTGCTCTGGGTTTGGAGTTGGAAGGTATATATTGGAGCCCATAGTTGCAATCCTCCATGGAAACATTGCTAGGTGGATTAACAGGATTCTTCCTTGCAGGTCTCCTGGTTCTAAGGATGTTTCCAAGTTTACCATTGTATTAATTTTTATAGGTAAACATGAGTCATGGATACTTCACAGATTTTTATTTTTGAGTGAATGTACTTAAAGCAAGTAAAACTTCCCCATGTCTCTTGAATGAAACATTACTGGAAGAATGGTTGATTGGCTCTGGAAATGAATTGGAGACTGATATTTTCAGTCTATTGTTCATTTACATGAAATCAGTTATAGCATGTTATAGCACTGGCAATATGTTCTATTACATGGCTATATATAGGTACATCTATGGCATGTCTATGTATTTTTGCAATATTATCTCTTGCCCTAGTATGGAATGATAATTATAAATGTTCTATGGTGTGACTGGTATTTTCAAGGCATGCTTTAGGAGTACATGGTTTCTCTCCTGGGGTTCTGAAGGCAAGTGTAGTCATGCTAGAACTCCACTGGGGATAGATAGAGTGTTAATGGGACTGCTAAATGTAATAGGAAGAAAAAAGGATAAAAAAGAAAAGAAAAAAAAAGAAAATTACATGATGACTTTATTATATATTTTAAAAGAATAGGAAGTTGTACATAATAGGCTTGCAGTTTTTCCCTATTATGCTATGGAAATGCTTATTTTAAGTTTAGAATAAAATACTTTTTTTTAAAGAGAGCCCTTAACATTTAAAAAAAAGGAAGAATGCTGGATTCATAAGTCCAAGAATCTGGGTTCAAATTCCAACTCTGTATTTGCTTTCTATATGGTCTTTAGAAAGTATTAACTTTTTTTAAGCTTTAGAAATGGTTGCATTAAATGATTTCTAAATTACCTTTTATCCTGAAATCAATGATTTATGATTCTTCAGCACTCAGTGCTTGAAGTTCAGTTTGTCACCTTCCCTTGTTCTATGGAACATGCCATTATGATAATCATAATTCAATATTATAGAGTTTCATGGTAATGATTCCTTTTACTTTTATTTGAATGGAAAGACCCTTAGAGTCTGAGTCCACTTTCTTCAGTCTACATACAGGAAAACTGCAGCAGGGAAAGGTTTTGACTTATCCAACTCAATCTTTGGAGTAGAATTTGAAGTAATATTCTCTGATGCCAGGGGCAGTATTTATTTTGGCTACACCAAGCAACTGATTTTCAGTGAGGAAACACTTCCTATGTGCTTACCATGTATCAAGCACATGAATATTTTTGTTGCTATTATTCAGTTGTTTCAGGCGTGTCTGACTTGTGATTACATTTGGGATTTTCTTAGCAAAGTTACTAGACTGGTTTGCTATTTCCTTTTTCAACTCATTGTACAGATGAGGAAACTGAGGCAAACAGGGTTAAGTGACTTGCTCAGAGTCATACAGCTAGTAAGTACTAGATTTGAATTCAGAAAGATGATGAGTCTTCTTACGTAGTAAATAATAAATCCCCTTTTCATTCATGTTTTTCATTCATAGTGAGGGAGTCTGGTTAAGATAGAATCCTTGTTTTAGGAGGAAGGAGAATCTAGGGGAGGGTATGGGGAAGAGAGGGGGGAATTGGAACACAGAGTTTTGCAAGGGCTAATGTTGAAGGAGTTGTCCAGGCTTATGTTTTGAAAAATAAAAACCTTTAATTTAAAAAAAAGAAGGAAGGAGAACACACATAATTAGAAATTAATGATGGATCTTTAGATGCAACCACTGAACTTCAGAGGAAATGATCAACACTTTTCCTCTGTATTCCTTTTAAGCAATAACAAATTCAGGCAATTGTCATCAAGTTCTTACTAGATGCAAGGCATTTTGCAATCTGCTGGGGAGATGAAGACAATACAAAGTCATCTTTATTCTCAAGGAGACTTAGGAGTGGAGTGGAGAACATTAACTGGGAGGACTTCCCAGATATCTTACCAACTTACCCCAACTTTGATGGAAGTCAAGGATCCTGAGATGAGGGAATAAAAAGTACACTGAGCTAGAGGATTTATTTGTGCAAATAAAATACATGGAGATGGCAGAGGGAATGCTGGCTTTGGAGTATAATTAATAGTCCAATTTCTCTAAAATATGGAGTTCATGAAAGGAAATATTATGAAGTATGACTGGAGAGGTAGGCTGGTGGCAGATTGTAGAAGGACGCTAAAATAACAGGCTGAATAGTTTTAATTTTATCCTATAGGCAATGGGGAATCACTGGAGATTTAAATTTTTTTTTATTTTTGCATTTAATAACTACTGAAAATTTTTGAACAGGGGACTGACAGTCAGATCTGTGCCAAAGAGAGATTTTGACAGCTGTGTGGAGGATGGAAGCAGGAAAATCAATGAAGTGGCTTTTGTAATGTTCAGGCAAGAGATAATGAGGACCTGAATTAGAATAGTGGCAGTTTGTGTGGAGAAATGGATAATCAGCTAGACTTTTGTTCTTCATGGTGTGTGTGTGTGTGTGTGTGTGTGTGTGTATGTAGGGGTATTTTTTAAATCACTCTAGGCAGCTAAGTGGTGCAGTAGACAGAGTGCTAGATTTGGAATGAGGAAGAACTGAGTTCAAATACAGGCTTAGACACTAGTTGTGTGATGCTGGGCAGGTCACTTAACCTCTTTCTACCTCCTCAATTGTAAAATGGGAATAATAAAAACACTCACTGGGATGAAATGATAATATTTGCAAAGTGCTCAGCACAGAGCCTGGCACTTAGCTGGTGCTGTATAAATGCTTATTTTCTTTCCATGACATTCTCCCCTGAAAGTTCCCCTCCTTCCCCCCCCATCCCTTCTTTCCCCCCTTACTCCCCAGTTCAGATTTGGCAACTGATTAGTTATATTAGTTATATAACTAACTAGTTATAACTTAGTTATTAGTTATATGAGAGAAAGGGAAAATCAAGGATTTCAGTTCATTAAGTATTTATTGTGTACTTATTACAAAGCCAATCATGGCTCTAGGCACAAAGATAAAAATTAAAACCATCCTTGTTCTCATAGAGCTTTCATTTTATTGGCAGGCTAACAATATGTACCCATTTAACCACTAGGTGACATTGTTAGCCCTAATCCTGATTCTGTTCATTAAGAGATAGCAGACAGTAAATGTTCACTCTCAGTTTGCTTTCTACTCCATCAGGAAGGAGTATTAAGGAAGTCTCAAGTCTCAGAAAATTCTCAGAAAATAAATGACAATTCTGTTTCTCAGCTCTAAACCATCTCTGTAGGGCAACACCACTCTTTGGCAGGGAAATGTGGATTTTAACCAATCCAAAATTAGCACTTGAACTCCTACTTCTGATCAACCTTACTTCTTTCTAGAACTGGCTCTATTTTATGGATTCCTAATCTTATGGCCTTGACCTATTGTAATCACTCTCACATGAGTAGTGAGATATTCTTAAGTAACACTATCTGCAACATTGATTCTTAGTATGAGGAGAAAAAAGAGACAATACTTAATGTAACATCTACCAAAAAGCACTATATATTGTACACCTTTCCAAACAATCTGGTAATTCCCAGAGAGTAGCTGATATTAATTCACTTTGAAAATTTCTAAGAAACATCGTTCAAATGTATCTTCACATTTGTGCCCCATACAAGCAAACAAAGGACTGCAGACAATAAATGGCCTTTTCACTTGATGTTTATCTCTTTCATCTACTAGATCTACTCATTAAATGGAGGCTGGGCCTCTTGTAAGAACTCTGGACTCAGGACTCCAGCCATGCGCAGGGATGTGGGATATAGAAGACTTAGGGTTTTGACTCCTAGAGTAAGAACTTCAAATGAAGAAAGAATCTTCCATGGAAAGGATTTTTCTTGGTTATGTATATCCTTATGCTGAGAGGGACATAGCATCTCTTTATTGCCTGTGGATAGGAGGAGTAGAGCTGATAGCTGACTTGAGTAAGAAGCAGCCTGTCCAGGGTCCCTTTCTGACTTTGAGATTGGTCCTCCTTGAAGTTCTGTTATGTCAGTTCCTCTTTCTTTTCTCCATTAGCTACCATCCTCAACCATTTCTTTCTCCTTCTCCAATCTCATATAGAGAGGGGAATGGTGTAGAATGAGGTGATGGATAAGTAACTACACATGTAATAAGAAAGGATCAGTGAACCTCTTGATCTGCTGGGTTAAGGTGCCTGCCATGAAGCTGGGCATGCATGCTCCAGCTCTGGGGGATGGATTTTAAATCCTGAAACACTTTCACTTTGAAATGATGGACCAATCGTTTATTAGTTCCCCAGGACCCACTTAACAAGTTTTAAAGGATGGAGAAAGGTCCCATTTCCCTCCCCCACTTCTACTTTTTTGAGTGGGACTCTTCCAGTTTTGTCTTAGGCAGTGGGACTCTTCCAGTTTTGTCTTAGGCAAAGCAAAGGATGAAAGGGATTTTCTTTACCCTATCTTCAAGCCTCAAAGCAATGGTGGCTAAGTACACACAGCAGCAAGGACATGTAAGTCTGAGACTGTATCTCAAGTCCTCGTTTGACTCTTCTGCTTTGTGTTTATTGTTCTAAGCACATAGAATTGAATAGTGATCTAGAGAGAGCAATGCTTTCAGTCTGGGTGGTACCTCATGAGTTAAAGAGTTTCTGAGTTCCTAAGCCATTGATGGTTGCCCAGTGAGAACTATTTTTTTCACAACTACATCATTTTTTAGAAGTGAGTTCCACTCTAGGAGAAACTACTGCTAAAAATCCTAAGAAAGCCCAAGTCATGCTGTAGCTTGCTAGGACATCTAGACTTGAAAGTTTCACGGACAATACAGGTCAAGAGGGATGAATGAAATATCTTTTCAGAAGTTCTACAGAGTGTATTCATAGAAGGGATGGGTTATTTCATGTTTTAAGTATATTTAATACATACTTATGGGTTGTTTGTGTTTTAGGCATTTTTTGGGAAGGTAGTAGTGGAAACACCTATTTCTTATCTACTTGGTACATTGAATACCTTTTCTAGAAGGGACATTCTTTAAAAAAATTAATAGCATTTTTTTCCAATTACACGTAAAGACGGTTTTCAACATTCATTTTTACAAGATTTTGAGTTATAATTTTTCTTTCTACCTGCCTTCTCTCTTCCTTCTCCATGACAGCAAGCAATCTTATATAGGTTATAGATATACAAATATGTTTGTTAAACATATTTTTAGTCATATTGTGAAAGAAGACTCAGAACAAAAGGGAAAAACTATAAGAAAGAAAAAAAAGGTGAAAATAGTAAGCTTTGATATGTATTCAGACTCCATAGTTCTTTCTTTGGATGTGGTTAGCATTTTCCATTACAAGTCCCTTGGAATTGTTTTGGATCATTGCATTACTGAGACGAGCTAAGAATATCATAGTTGATTATCACACAATGTTATTGCTAACTGTGTACAATTTTCTCCCAGTTCTACTCACTTAACTCAGCATCAATTAATCTAATTTTTTCCAAGTTTTTCTGAAATCAGCCTGCTTATTTCTTATAGAACAATAATATCCCATTATATTCATATACCACGACTTATTCACCAATTGATGGACATTCTTTCAATTTTCAGTTCTTTGCTACCACCAAAAGAGCTGCTATAAATATCTTTGTACACGTGGGTCCTTTTTCTTTTTTTAATGATCTCTTTGGGATACAGAATTAGTAGTGGTATTGTTGGATCAAAGGGTATTCACAACTTTATAGTCTTTTGGATATAGTTACAAATTGCTTTCCATAATGGTTGAATCAGTATACAACTTTACCAATAATATATTTGTGTCTCGATTTTCCAATATCTCCTCTAACATTTGTCATTTTTCTTTTGCCACCGTCAATCTGGTAGGTGTGATATGGTATCTCAGAATTGTTTTAATTTTCATTTCTTAATCCATAAGATTTAGAGCATTTTCCCATAGCTTTAATATCTTCATTTGGAAATTGCCTTTTCATATCTTTTGACCATTTATTAATTGGGTAATGACTTGAATTCTTAGAAATTTGATTCAGTTCTCTGTATATTGGAGAGATAAAAACTTTATCAGAGAAACTTACTGTAAAAATTTCCCCCCAGTTTTCTGTTGTTAATTTTAATCTTGGATGTATTGGCTTTCTTCGTGTAAAATCTTTTAAACATAATTTAATCAAAGTTAATCATTTCATATCCTGTTCTCTCTCTCTTGTTTGGTCATAAATTCTTCCCTTATCCATAGATCTGATATATAAACTATTCCATGCTCACCTAATTTGTTTATGATGTCATTCTTTATGTTTAAATCACATCTATTTTGTTCTTGAAATACAGTGTGAAGAATTGGTCTATATCTAGTTTCTGCCAAACTACTTTGCAGGTTTTTTTTTTTTTTTAGCAGTTTTTGTCAAGTAGTGAATTCTTGTCCCAAGAATTTAGATGTTAGTGTTCATCAAATACTAGATTACTATGATCATTTACTATGCATTGTGTGCCTAATCTATACCAATGATCTACTATTCTATTTCTTAGGTAGTACCAAATTATTTTCATGATTACTTCTTTGTGATATAATTTGAGATCTGGTATGTCTAGGCCACCTTCCTTAACATTTTTTTTTCATTGATTCTCTTGATATTCTTAATCTTCTATTCTTCCACATGATTATGTTATTCTTTTTTGTAGCTTTGTAAAATATTTTTT